>CAJQZN010042961.1:451541-536214 GCA_907164685.1 Colias eurytheme
CGGTGTTCGGTGTTCGGTGTTCGGTGTTCGGTGTTCGTGTTCGTGTTATTTGAAATAAAAATTAACATCGAGTCCTACCTTATCGACTGTAGAAAAAAATGTTGTGTGGTTTTATGAAACTACGGTAAAAGTGAAACTGTTCGAACAATACCTACTCGGCAGCCGCGATACACGCGACATGCGCTACACAGACCAAAAAGTTTGAGACGATGTAATAAAAGTTTCACTTTAAAAATTATAGAAAATTTTAATTATTTTCTTACCTTATCCACTATAGATGAAAATTATATAAATTAACAAAAATCATATTTTGCAAATTGAAAAATGGAATAATTTTATAAAATTTGTGTATTGTCATCGTTCCTCTATAAATCTACAAAGTTTGAACGAAATCTGGCCGTTTAAAGTGGGTCAAAATCGCGCCCCAAGAAGTCGGTTACAAACAAACATACAAACATACAGGTGAAACTAATATAAAGCGTGTAAAAACACGACTTGTAGGTATTGTACCTTATTTAATAAAAAAATGGGGAATACGCATAACTAAGTGCAATTTAACAAAGCATTTATCATTTGTCTACCTGTCGACCCCTATGCGAAACCCGATCATAAATTTAGAATGACAATTATGTAAATAGCACAAAGCACCATCTATTTATTTAGAGATCACAAAAAAAAACAGATATTACCTTTAATTTATAGAAGTCAATCATTATGAAAACCAACACAAATCACATAATAACAATCCTCCGAACTGATGTGCAAGAAATGTGTGACTTTTGGTGCCTGTTCTAGATATAGTTAAGATAAAGATATCGACTACAACGGACGAATCTTTCGACGTTTTGATATGAAAGTGAAGTGTCTCTCTTGCTTGTTTACACAAAGATAATAAACTACGATTGCTAATCTAATACACCAGCACTGACCAATTCACACATACCATGCTAATTGTAAATAATAACTACTTTGTTTTATTGATCAACGAAGATATTATATTTTATAAATTATAATTATTATGACCGTAATTGTTTATTCTCACACACAATTATTGCTCTCAATTTGCGATGAATATAATATGAACAGTAAGTATACTGCATCCGAGTTAATTTACAAGTGCTTTACGTGTACAGCACACGTACACACGTTACATTTTTAATTTTTTACGATCCAGCAATTAATAGTTCCTATTATAATATAAACGATGTATTGTCTAAAAGGCATATTCGGGTCTCGTTATTCGTAGCTTTTTCAGTCAACATTGCCAGCTCAACAATTACATGTTTGATTGATTTATTTTATTAAGTAGCTAGGTAGGTAGTGAATAAAAGAAAATATATTTCTAAGACTTTATTTCAAAACTTCTTAGCCTATTCTGTTACATTAAAATACTTTTATAGATAGAGAAATCTAAAGTGCATCCAACGTCAAATGATTGAATTGAATTTTACATAATGAAACGACATGGGAATGGTACAATGGTGAATCTTAATAAAAATGATTTCTTTATATTATGCCGTTTTGTCTTAATTCGAAAGGTTTAAACAAAATATTTTTTTTTTTACAATTTATTAAGTACTTGCGTCCCAAAGAGTTATGGAGTGTAACAGATTTTGCAGGAAAAGAATGTCGTTATCTGCCTTCACAATCGACCGAGTTTTATATTGTATGAAGATAGAGCATTAGATACAATTATATGTTATTAGTATAGAAGGTAATTAACCACACGACGACAATCGAGCAAAAATAGATCTTTCCTTTAATTGCATACGCCTAGATATAATACGCAATCAGCTCAATCCTCCCCACTTTGCAATGATTTTTGCTCGACGTCCATTTTTAATCTAACATTTAGTCACATTGAACATCAAGATTGAATTTCAACTAACTGCACATCGATTCTACTGTTAAATTGTAATACATAAAATGTTACACGGTTAGATTTACGACATCGATTGGAAACAACACCGTCGAATATTCTTATAGTTTTGCAAGCAAATAATAATACAATAATGGGATAAACGCAATATCTAAGTGATACTAAATAAATGAAATTTATACAAATAAGACTAAATAAATATATCCACAGAAATTCTCTAAATTTATAAATGCGAAGTTTTTAGCGATATGAAATGTTTGTTATTTATTAAGAATGTTAAATGGGAAAAACCAAAATTATGATTATGAAAATATGTATGAATATTTTCTATAAACTCAACTCAAAAAAAACCTTTTCTTTGTGTACAAAAGAAGTTCCAGAAAACTTACGCATTTATATTATAATACTTAACTTAAAATTAAACTTCGGTACAGGAGAATATAAACAATATAATACAAATTGGGGAAATAATAAGCAGTGATACTATGCTAGAATTTCGCTGATTTTACTGTTCTATAATTATTTTTTATTAGATCTTGGGGATTAATTTCCCGTTTTCATTCAGAATGACTTCATATAATCCTTACCTTTACATTCATTTTTAATCAAGAATGTATGAATGAAATCAGGGAAATTCTAACATTTTTACACAAAGACTGACAAAGATAACATATATTTCACGATATTATATTAGACACAGATAATAACGAATACACAACATTGATTTTACCTTTATTACATCTAGATATTACGATTATACATCAATACTACGATGAATATATAGTTGAAGAATCGAAATCAAATTCTATGATAATTACGAATAACAAAAATATAGGTGTATTAAAGCAATTAGAGGAACATTAGCAATAATGTATGAAACTTAATTAGTAATTCGCAGATTTAAATAATCGCAGAACCTATATGAAAAAGAGAAACGATAATAAATTTACAACTAATTACAAAGTAAAATATTCGATGCTCAATTTTCCGCATTAAGAACTCTACCCCCTACAACGTACTATGACCGTAAGAGGAACGTATTAGGAACGGAAACTTGTGCTAATCGGTAATATATCGATCTAGTGGGCATAGACTTTTCAATACAAATAACCATTTTTTGCCTGACACATTCCTGTTACGGTCATAGTAGTTGTAGTGGGTAGAATCCTTAAATATGATTGATTCAAATTTCATTCGAAAATTTAGGAATCACCAAAGTTTAAGAATAACGCGATTTATCTATCCTCAATTTTGCAGAAGACAATATATAATAATAAAAATAAAATGCTTGAATGATTTATAATTATTGGAAATAATGCAATAAAATGCCGCTCCTGTGAGAAATATTTGAAGGTAATGTTTTCAATTTTGAGATTTAAAAAAAATAATTTTAGGCGAGCATCAAAAAACTAAACATTTTCCAAGTTAACTTCGCGTTAAAAGTACGCAATGAATATGCCGAGTCCATAGTAGCGCCTATCGTTATAATCTAATAGATATAATCGGAACCATAGCCAAGTATTTTCTCATTGTCTTATATTCCTTTTAATAATGCCAATTTTGAAGCTTTACCGTAGTCCTCGTGAAAACGGCATATTATTAAAATCTCATATTTAAATATTAGTTGTTCACTTAGATAAGGAAAATAAATTACTTATGTCATTTTTTTTTTACAATTCTTAGTTGTGTTATAGGAAATTTAATGACGCCTTGTGAAAGATCCGAGTTATAATGATTAGCGAATATAAATTTGTGACATTTTTTTATTATAGTTCATATTATTATGATGAAATTTTAGTTTTTTATTAAATTAAAATATTACTTACTGCAAAGGTTCCATAACCTAGCCTTATTGACTCTATAAATTATGATCACAATTACGAGCACTATGTAATGGACGTTGTGTAGTTTCAAATGTGCGATTGTACATAGTTAAATTTGAGTTAATATTTAATATTTACAAGCGACTTACGACTGTAAGATGAGCTTGTTATTGTTTTTTATACAATGTAATTTTGAAAGAAAGAAGAAATTCTTCTTTCTTTCTTTCTTTCTTTCTTACAATGTAATTTTGATTCAATTTTAATTATGACTTTAAGATGTAATCTTTAAAGTACATAAAATTACATTGCATCGTTCATTACAACCACATCGAATTCCCGATTTGTTTATATCCATTACAAACTTTCAGAATATCTATATAAAAAGCGTATGAAAGTAAATAACAATTGTAGATTAGTCGAAGTTGCTAATTAATATTCTCAAACGTTACAATATAAGAAAGTAAAATATGGAGGGATAGCCAGTCGATAGTTATAATAGTACATATTTATTTATAAAAATTATAAAACGTGCTGTTTTTAGATCATCAGTTTTTGTATAACAAATGTTTATTAATTTATAAGACTTAAATAAGGAAGTAACAATTTTCTCTTCTTTTTTATTATTCGTTTTATTTGCAAAAGTAGAGCCAGGGGAAGTAATTTTGACTTCGATTATAATTAAGTGAAAGAGTAAACAGATTTAGCAAAAGGTAACTGATACTCTCAAATTATATAATATAAAAAATAATAATGGAAGGGCGCTCTTGGGCGCTTTGGGAAGAAGCGAACGAAACACAGGAGCATTCTGATCCTACTAAACTTCCTTTTCAGAGCGGGTCAGCAGTTCGAGCCGGAACTAGGAGTTAGGTACAATGTGGCTCGGCTGTCACGTATTTTACGTAAAACCTTACTTACTAAGCACCATACCGTCTCGCCCTACCCTGCGCAATTTTATATACAGTCTGTCCTTATAGATACTATTCCTATTTACGCGATCTAGGGCCGTTTTTAATTCACAAATTAAACTTCACGCTTTTTACATTTCAGTTTCGAAAAATGTTCCTATCATTGGGTTGACATATTGGCAATAATTGAAAAAAAAGTGTGTCAGAAGTGAAACTTCTTTGGCAAGATTCAAAGGTAACAAATTCCTTACTTCATGACGAGACGGTATGCCATGACCTTCAAAATTTTACTCGTAAAGAAGTTTCACTTCAACAATGGAACTCAACTGTGACTGTTTGCTGCGTGTATATAGTTGGGTGTACGTTTAGAATGCGTGCGCGTTGCGGCAGACTCCGCAACCGAGCGCGAACTCCTCGCCGGTGGGCGGGTGCTGCACGTGCAGCGGGCACTCGTCTGTTGTGCCTGGTAGCTGCTCGCCTTTGGGCCCTGGAACGGTTAAATAAATAAATAAAATAAATAAATAATAAATAAAATAAATAAATAAAATAAATAAATTATATTTCAGGAAAATTTTCACGCACGACACGATCTGATCCCATACTAAGCTTTCGCTTGTGTTATGGAAACCAGATGGCTGATAAACATCTCGTTAAGTTTAGTTAATTGCATAGAATGATATTTAGAATTAGATAAGTTTGAAATGATATTTTTAACATTATATAATGAGTAATACAAAGGAATAAGACCTAATTTCCTTTACCTGCTGGGCATTGTGGTAGTAGGTGACGTGGGATGTTAGTCACGCGTTGGAAGTCGTCATGGCACGCATTGCAGAAGTGGGAAGTGCCGAAACAGAAGAATACAGCGACCTGTAACATGAATATTGCACGTTTAATTAGTAGGTTTTTTAAAGTTTCATAGTTATTGGATTCATTGATTTATACATGTACTTCGTTCAACTATTGGGATTTAAATCCTGATATTTTAGTAATCCTCTACAGCAAACATTGGAAAGGACTTAGCGAATATAATTTTCATGTTCGTATAATAAAATTAAGATTCTTAACTCAAAAAATAAATAATTAAATATTCCTTCTTTTATATAAGACTTTTTAAGCTATTGCATAGCTTCTATCGCGGGTCTTGAGCGCGGTGACCGAATCGAGAAATTCCGTAACGAAAAAACCTCACGCTCCCCACTCCGACGGACTCGGAGGTATGGCTTGAAGGCATGCTATGCAATAGCTTAACCGCGGCAGTCCCCGAGTGCCACACGTCTTTTTTTCTTTTATATGGTACAGAATCAAACCTAAATATGTTCCTTACCGAGCAGCAGTATCGGCACTTGTATTCAAGGAAGTCAGAGCCATGCTTGGAGCAGATCCTAGCTCCAGCCACATCACTGCAGGCGCCGCAGACCAGCTCTTTGGGGTCCCAGGAACTGTTCGACTCCGCTTCACAACGGGCTAGACCGCCGAAGTAGGCCTGTGGACGAACATAAAATTTATATTTTTAGTCGTAAAGGTGTTCTATGCGAGATTGGATATGAAATTGTTAATTTGGTCAATATTTATGAATAATTATTAATCATTATTGCAAGAGAAACTGCAAGGTTTAAAAGATATAAGTAGCAAGCTTCTTGCAAAAGGAAGTGTAAAGTTTGAGAAAATAGAAAATTGTGCATTGGTTAAAGTAGAGACCATAAAACTTGAACATCTGTATGAGTCGTATAGGACTAATATTTTACAAACAAATAACATTAAAATATTTAGTGATCTCGCTTATAAAGTAATTTATTTTTTTACGTACCTTGTCGCACTTATGGCACACATAGTACGCATATCTCTCCATGGCGTACCCCGCGGGGTCCACCAATGTCTTGCCTTTGGAGCTGCTGGCCAGACCCTCATACTCCAGCCTCATCAGGGCCTTGCGCCGTACTTCCTCTCGGAGCTTGCGTATTGGCCCGAGGTGGTCTTCGAGAGTCCAGTGTACTATGTCCTCCTGTATAGGAAATTTAAGTATAGGGAAGTCGTAAAGAATGTATTTTGTATGTTTTGAAATTTCACGATTCAAATAGATTAACAATACCAATAAAATCTGTATTCCAGATTCTTAGTGTCATGTAATTTTGATAATTAAAAAAAAAAACATTAAAATTGCTCATATATATATTGTGGAGGAAGGAAGGTGGAATTCCTCCATCGAAAAAGGGAGGATCCTCGACCAGTCTACTCGACTGGCCGGCCGTGAAGGCCCCGATGGATGATGTCGGAAAGTTGTATATATAGCTCTGTAGCGAAAACATTTCGCTTGCGCGATTCAGAGCGAGGTGTCGCTACAGGACTCCCCTCCGAGACCGGAGGTCGTAGTACGAATTGCCTTGCCAGTGCCAGGTATGTTCCAGTGAGTCGGAACAGGAAGCCGCTAGTTCACAGTGAGTCGGAACTGAGTGCGGTGATGCTGCGTGTAATGCTCCAGTGAGTCGGAGTGTGCAGTGAGGGTGGCTGTGGAGCTGACCAAGCATGCGCGATCGCACATGGTAGTGGACAGGACTCCATTTGAAGCCGAGTGCGCTGGCTGGCGGGCGGTGATCGTAGGCGGGGAAGGGATAGGTGAGCATGGACATCATGGATGGACAGAAGGAGTTGTGAACTGTCAGGGGTCACCACTGTGGAGGTAGGAAGGTGGAATTCCTCCATCGAAAAAGGGAGGATCCTCGACCAGTCTACTCGACTGGCCGGCCGTGAAGGCCCCTATCCGTTGTTTCATTTCCGCTATTTTGGATAGCGGAAATGAAACAACGGATTGACAACCTCTTTATATTGGAGCCAATTTACGACTGAAGTACAATTGGTAGAATACATATTAATGTTACATGATGCCTGACCTAATAAGTAACTGTAATGTGCTGACGGCACATAGCTTTCCCCTAAATTTGGAAAAAAATTATACATTAAAAAAAATTTTTTTTAACAGTAAACATTACTTGTACAATATAATAATCATCACAAATATAAAAAATAATCTTTAGCATGAACTTTAAATTTCTAATTTCAAAATTGTCTAATATAATCGAAAAAGGTATATAATAAAATGTATATAAAAGTGTATATAGCAAAAAACAACATTATACAGTTAAAAATGTAAATAAAACAATAGAAATAAATGTAAAAATAAAATTGAAAAGTTAATATAAACATAATGCATTGATATAAAAAATAAAATAAACATGTAAGTACTTCTAATTACAATTTAAATCTTACGACAGGTTTAACAATGCGACCTGATCGTGTTACAGTCGGCAAGTTGTTTACATTAGGCGCTTGCGCTACCGTATTCGGACTATTGTCATCAATGTTTATTATAAAGGCTGGTTTAAGACGATCAATACTAATTATGTTCTCTTTGTCTGCTTGTGATATTTTGAAATATTTATCATTTCTTTCCAAAACTTTGAAAGGTCCTCGATATGGAGGTGTCAGCGATTTTACCATTTTGTCACAACGTACAAATACATGTGTGCATTTTTGCAATTCTGGATGAACAAATATATTGCGTTTACTGGACTCTCTTTTAGGAACTGACGATATGTTGTGTATTTTTTTACGCAGTTGGCTAAGGAATGTTTCATTCTCGGAAATATTAGGCCTTTGCAGCTGGAAAAAATCTCCGGGTAATCTTATTGCTTCACCATAAACCATTTCGGCGGCACTTGTCTGTGTGTCGTCTCGTAGACTCGCCCTTAGTCCAAACAAAACAGATGGTAATTGTCCAACCCAGTCGACTGCATTGCCTCTACACATAAGAGCTGTTTTCAATACTCTGTGCCATCTTTCTATAGCACCGTTCGCTTGCGGGTGATATGCACAAGTCCTTATCTTTTTAATACCCATTCGCTTTGCTAAATTTGTAAACAAACTTGACTCGAATTGTCGTCCTTGATCGGTAGTTATCCGTATAGGACTTCCAAACCGACAAATCCATCCTGAATAGACAATTTCAGCTACAGTCTCTGCTGTAATATCTTTTATGGGAAAAGCTTCTGGCCAAGAGGTACTTCTGTCGATCATGGTTAGAATGTATCGATAACCATTGCAATATTGTAAAGGACCAACGATGTCGATATGCAAATGCTCGAATCGGTCGCTTTTCGTAAAAGTTCCAGTAGGCGAAATAGTATGCCTATGTACTTTGGAACGTTGACACTCTATACATGCACGTGTCCAATTGGTAACATCTTTGTTTATAGATGTCCATATAAATCTGTCTCGCACGAGTCTTCGTGTCGTACGTATGCTAGGATGACTAATTCCATGTATGGCGTTGTAAGCCGATATACGAAATTCTTCGGGCAAATATGGTCTTGCGTTCTGCATAGTTACATCACAATACACTGGCATGTTACTAGGCGGTAAAATTATCTTTTTAAAGTTTAGATTTTTCGATTGTAGTAATAACTTGAGTTCCTCATCATTTTCTTGAGCTTTTGATAACTTTTCGTAATCGATGGGCGATGGCATATCTATTGTAGCTATCCTTGATAATGCATCGGCCACTACATTTTCTGATCCGCTTATATGTTCGATTGATGTACAAAATTGCAGTATGAAATCGAGATGACGTAATCTTCGCGGCGTATCATTTTTGCTGATTGTATTATTTTTGAATGTATGTATTAAAGGTTTGTGATCAGTATACACGGTTAATGGCCTGCCTTCGACCATATATCTAAAATGTTTTATAGCCATGTATATAGCTAGCAACTCTCGATCGAATGTACTATAGCGTTGTTGCGCTTCGCTTAATTTTTGTGAAAAAAATCCGAGAGGCTTCCATGAGTTTCCTTCTCTCTGTTGAAGTACTGCACCGGCACATGTGCTAGAACAATCGGTCATGATAGCAATAGTAGCATCTGCGGCGGGAAATGACAATGTAACGGCACTTTGAAGGTTTTCCTTACATTGCTCGAAGGCTGTTGATGCTTCATCAGTCCATTGTATCGGAGTTTTATCTTTCTTGCCGGAGTTATGTATGTACTGATTTAGTTTTGATTGTACTTCTGCAGCGTGAGGTAAATGACGTCTATAGAAATTTAGCATTCCTAGAAATCGTCGTAATTCTTCGACTGTTTGTGGTTTTGGGTACTCTTTTATGACCTTGACCTTATCTTCTAATGGTTTTAATCCTTGTTGTGAAATATTATATCCCAAAAAACTTAATTCCGTTTTGCCGAATTCACATTTTGATAAATTGATAGTGATTCCAAACTCATTCAAACGTTCGAAAACCATTCGTAAGTGTTTCGTATGGCTCTGGTGTCCTGATGACGCAATGATGACGTCATCGATGTAGGAAAATAAAAATGGAAAGTTTTCCTCGCTTTTCTCGCCATTTTCGGAATCAGTTGGAAAATGAAGGTCACGGAACACAACGTTGTTTAAAAATCGTTGGAATGTCTGCGCTGCATTCTTAAGTCCAAAAGTCATTCTTTTAAATTCATATAAGCCGAAGGGTGTAGTTATGGCTGTTTTCTCAATATCTGATTCGGCGACACCAATATTATGATAGGCACGTTGCAAATCTAACCTTGAAAATATAGTTTTTCCTGCCAATAGGTATGTACAGTCTTGTATACGCGGTATGGGATATCTGTCCGGTTTAGTTATCGCATTTAAGCGTCGATAATCTCCACAGGGTCTAATATCTCCGTTCTTTTTCATTACCACATGTAAAGGACTGGCCCAGCAACTTTTTGATGGTTGACAAATCCCCATCTCTTGCATTCGCTGAAATTCTGCGCGAACTTTATTGTATTTGTCAGGCGGTAGAGGTCGCGGTCGCGAAAATACGGGTGGGCCGCTTGTTTCGATGTGATGGACTATAGAATGTCGTGGAGTCTCTATGAAACGCATTGGCTTAGTAATGTTCGGAAATTGCGATAACAGATCACTATATTTATGATTAAAGTCGATTGTGTTCACTGGTATATGTTTACTCAAAGTTACTGAACCGATTACACATAAGTTTGTCACTGTATCAATTAATTTTTGACGATGAATGTCCACTAAAAGTTTGTAATGTCCCAAAAAATCAGCACCTAATATTGCTTGTTTCACTTCAGCTATAATAAAAGTCCACCGGTAAGGTCTACGTAATTTTAAATCTAATGTAAGTGTCTTTACACCATAAGTCTTTATAACGCTTCCGTTAGCAGCGTATAACTCGTAATTATCGCACTTCGGTCGCTTATGCACAGTTTTAGTCACAGGGATCACTGATATATTCGCTCCCGTATCAATTAAAAAATTTAGTCCCGATGTTCTATCGGTAATGTTAAGGCGGTGCGATGGCTTAATAGTGCAAATCTCCGCCTGCGATTGCACTCCTTCTAGTTTTCCTGCTGTTTAGGTTTTTTATTCCAAGCACACGGCTCTATACATTTGTTAGCTCTATGATAAAATCGCGCGTGGTAATAACAAAGACTGTCGGCGCTCCGCGGCTCACGCCGTATCATGTTACGTCCACGGGATCTCGAACTAGACCGATTACGATAATTATAATTTCGTTTTTTATGTTGCAATCTATAAATGTTCTGTAATTCCATCACTTGTAGAGTCAATTGAGCTATTTGCTCTTGCAGCACGGAAACGGTATCAGCTGACGTCGACGGTTTGCTACTAACCTCCGATATTTGATTAGGTCTTATATTTTCCATAATTTTGTCTGCAATCGTAGCTAAATTTTCCAAATCTTTTACGTCGGTGACGGCGAGAACGGAGCGTACTGCAGCTGGAAGATGACCTTGCCACATGATACTCAGCGTTTCATCGGGAATTTTTCCGCGGGCCAAATCTCGCATGCGCCTCAAGAGTTGAGAGGGTTTTTCGTCGCCAAGGTCGATTTCGCTCAAAAGTTTTTGGAGTTGCCGGTTTTCTGATTCTTCATACACTGCTAATAATCTTGCTTTTAAGGTGTCATATTTCTTCGTTTGGGGCTGCTGAAGCAATATGTCGCTTACTTGTTGAATGACGTCTTTTCCCAATTTCGTGACGACTAAGTTAAATTTCGCCTCGTCGCTTAGTTTTTGAGGTGTTAAGATGGCTTCACACTGCACGAACCATAAGCGAGCTTGATCGCACCAAAATTCCGGTATTCTAGATGATACTGTTACTGTTGCTAACTCGGACGCTGGGCTTGCTGACGGAGCTCTATTTTCAGTTGTCATTTTTATATTCTTATGGCTTCGTGTAAAGTCCGAGGTCACGAAATACGTTGTCAGGTTGTCGCGTTGTGGTTAGTCGGGTGTTGTTGTTTGTCGGGGTCACCAGATTGTAGCGGCTTTATATATTTTGGATAGCGGAAATGAAACAACGGATTGACAACCTCTTTATATTGGAGCCAATTTACGACTGAAGTACAATTGGTAGAATACATATTAATGTTACATGATGCCTGACCTAATAAGTAACTGTAATGTGCTGACGGCACATATATTATGAATTTCTAAAAGATAGATAAATGCTACTTACTTTGCATATGGGACATTTCGAAAACGAGAAGGTGATTCGAGGTCCATTCCACTTATTTTGGAGTACTTTTCTGCAGCAGTGTAGATGGAATACGTGGCCGCAGGATAGCTGTTATAAAATACGATTGGATTAAATTAGACGTATCTCATAAAAGAAGTCACTCATATTGACCAAGAGTCTAAAATAATATCGTGAAAAGAGAGACATTTTTTTTGAATATGCTAAAACATAATGCTTTTAATAGCTTAGTGCAACTAAATACCTTTTCAAAAATTTTCAACTGCTTATTACGGCGAACACCTTCCCATAATTTTACACACCAAATTCCTAACCCAATAGTAAGCCAAGCACGTACCTGTATAGCAGGTGCAGCCTGCAACGGATCAGTAAAGCAGATCATGCACATATCGTCCGCGTCCTGCCGTAACGTATGTGCTCCAGCACACCCGAACAGGCACGGCAGGCACGTCCGCTCGCCGCGAACGCCGCCGCAGATGTGACCGCACGGCAGGATGCGCGCGCACGCTTCGCGACCGTACTCCTGTTTGTAGGGTAGTTAGAAGTTTATAGGGTATTCTAAGTAAAGTTGTTGGAATATGTTGTTAATAAGTATTACAAAGAAAATTGAAATTGTGAAAAAAATATATAAATATTTAAAAAAAACAATCACATTATTTATTGAAATAGCAATATTTTAAGGAACTATCAAATGGCATGGAAACTAGTGGCTCAAGAATTACATGTATTTATTAAATTTGCCAAGACAACAAAAATATCACAATGACGTAAGTATTCGCTTATTAAAAGAAAAAAAACATAAAAAAAATATAATCACATGGAACGTATCCTATTCCTCCGTAAAATATGAATAAGTCTACATTTTGATCATACCTGGCATTGTGCATCAGCGCACACGTTGCCAATAGCGAGCAATCCGGAATTGCCGCGAGTGCCGCAGAAGCGACAAACACCAGCCAAGCTCTTGGTACTGCACACCACCTCCCCAGGTTCGCACACCGCCACGGAACGGAACTCAGCCAAGCCCTTGAGGGTTCGCCGGTCCACGAGAAGCAGGAGCCAGAATAGCTTGGCTCGACCGCAACCCTCGTGGATGTCAACGCGGATCGCGCTTTCTTCTTCTTTGCAAATCTGCAAAACAAATTATCAATATTATTTGTGCAAATCAGAATATGCGCCATTTTTCCAACTAATTAAAGCTGTTCAAACTTT
Source organism: Colias eurytheme (assembly GCA_907164685.1). Taxonomy (NCBI): domain Eukaryota; kingdom Metazoa; phylum Arthropoda; class Insecta; order Lepidoptera; family Pieridae; genus Colias; species Colias eurytheme. The sequence goes on from CAJQZN010042961.1 coordinate 464,912, forward strand.
ATTACCTGTCGGTGGTGAGTTCTTGCCGCTCTGTTAAGATGTAAGAATCGGTCGCACTCCGAGCACAGAGGGCCACAAGTGCGGCAATCGATAACCGCTGGGGTGATGCCATCGTCGTGGTTCACGCAGAACTGGCGGGAGTCCGCTATCGAGTCGCGGTTACGAGAGTCGCGACCGGAGTTGTTTATCCTGAAATATGTATATTATTACTACAAACTCTTTCTTTTAATCGCTCGTTTTTGCAGTAGTAGAAAAATAAGTTTTCTATTATGAGTAGGCTATGTGGGACAGTTTCAGATAAAAAAATAAAATAAAACGAACATATAAAATTAAAATGAGACTTGAAGAAGATGAAGGTTAGTTGCAAAATTATAAAATAGAATCCAATTAAAATATGAAACATTCTTCATTTTAGAAAAAAAAAATCGACTTACAGGTCCATGTATTCTTGTTCGCAAATGCACAATGCAGCTAAAGCCAACCAAATCGTTGGTTGAGCGATGCACCTCTGAGGGCGACGATCCATTTCTTCCATATCAGCCACGGACTTTACGTATTCAGCGAGAGCCATGCGCGTGGCTGTGCCCCAAGCAGGCGATACTCTATCCTGAAATATAATAACAGTTAATATAATATTAAGTAAACTTTTTTATTTATGCTGTGGATGGTCATTTTCTAGATTATCACAGATTTTACATAAATAGTTCAAATAACATGTATTTTCACTACACAACGATAAAATAGTATTGCGTTAAATGCGAAAATTTTATTAATTACTGTAAGTTAAATAAATAATATATATATATATTATAGGGACCTCACCTCAGCCATATCAGTAAGAAGTCTGACAACAATCTGAGCATGGTTCCTGGTGGTTTCTCCCCTCATGAACCAGGCGGCAGGTGGGGCTGGAGTCACGGTGCTGCCCATCGTCACCGTGTTGGAAGATGCCCCACTTGCACCCTTGACTTTCACTTGCACTGTCACCGCTTTGCCCACGTAGCACACGAGGTGATCCAGTAATGTCACACTAAAAATTGGGCAAAATATCCATGAGGAAGTAATCCATATCTATTCACTTCAGAATTAATTTAAAAGCAATGTTTAGGAATGTCAAGTCTATATACCGCTTGTTTTTTATTTGATAAACTTACGTTGATTCATATCCTGCACCTAAATCTGCACCATAGTTGAGAGCAGCTAACATCTTCTGTGGTGGTACTTCAAATATCATTCTTCGCAAGAGCGATAATACCTAGAAATAGAAAAAATATATATATATAAGGATCATCATAGACAAAAAAATTGCTTATAAAATGTATAGTTATGTCAATATAATAATTACCTGGCGTTGTACACGTTCACTGCCTGTGTGAAGCAGAGCCAACAGGTCAGCCAATAATTCTGTACGCTGTGCGAGATGGGAACGCCCGGCCACGCTTCCGCTAAGTGCCAAGAGCTAAAACAATTTCATTTTTGTATTATAAAGATACCGTATAGAAAAACCATAGTTTTTATCCTGCCAGAAGAATGCAATTAAAATACCCCTGTGTAAAAATATGAGTGGTAAAGATGAATGGCATTTTAAATTGTGATCATACCAATGAAAGCATTTCAAAGCAGTAATTGTCCTGTTGATGTGTCAGTCTGGGCTGGGCTTCATCGTCAGTTCTATCGATGGCTTCGGCGCAAAGTAAGGCTGTCTCCCAGTCGTCTCGTACACGCGAAGCTTCGCAACCGATCGCACATACAATATGCGCCATAACCTAGAAATCATTTCATATAAAATTTTACAATTCAAAGGCAATACTTTATGGCCTAATGTACAATTTTTCCTACTGATTACTTCTAACGTCCTTTTGACAGTATCTGAATTATTTAATAAAAAATGAAACTTAGATAATTGGATTATAGAACTCGCCTGTTTTTGTAGCGATGTCAATTTATGTCCTGCGAACAGTATACCGACGACGTGTTCACGCAGATCACTGTCATCTCCTGTGCCTTCTCCGACCACTATACCGTCAGCATCGCCTGTATGCTCCCATTCCAGAAGCTTCCCAAATACCTAGTAACAAAATAGTTATATAAGAGACGAAATAAAACGTTAAGGCTAATTTTTTTTGACATTTTGTTTGTGTATATGTGTACAAAACGTACATTTTAAAGATATTTGCAATCAAATATTTTAAAGACACAAAATATTCATTCCCTACACTTAATAGACATAAATTATTTATAAATTAAAGAGATTGAAAATGGCAGCTATCCTATTTGTTTCTCGGTACCTCAATATTTCCGTCTATTTTTACACGTATAGGCAATCGTTTAATACTGGGGTGTTTGCCAGCTGAGCGTCAAATTCAATCTCTATCTTTATTTTATAAGTAATACATACTTGTGAAGTGAGCAAGCGGAACACACGCAGCGTATCCTTCTCAGTTAGCGAATGTAGGGGGTGTGTTTGCACGCACTGCAACGGGTTCAACTGCGGCCCGCTAAGTACACGCACTTGTCGAACACGCACTGCGGGGTCCGGCCCGCGGAGCTCACAACGTACACGCACTGATGTACTTGATGATCCTATATATACAAAAAACTTCATAATAAATAATTTATTACAAATTGACTAGGACTAGGACAGCCTGTAAAGCCACCTTATTTAAATGACACAATCATAACAGAAATATAGTATAATCTTAAATTTAATAATAATTTAAGTTAAAATAACTTAATTTATTATTGTGAATGTCATCCTATTTTTAAAATTAATCGTTCATAAAGCAAATTTCTTAGGAAACAATACAAACTGTTCTAACTATGCACGATGATTTAGATATACTTACGGGGTATTATGTAGCAAACCCAATGAGCGTTTTTAGTGTCCACATCAACATCCATCATTTGAAGCAGATCAGTCGATCCAGTGCTGTACCAGAACGTCACCATCTGAGTTTTCGTCTAAAACATGAATATTTCAATGTAAATACAATGTTATTGTAGTCAATAGAAATAGTTGGTACTTAATAATTTAAAAGTAAAACGCAAAAAAATAATACTCAAAAGTATCAATTTTGTATAAAAAGGAGCTGTTTATAAAACAACCATAAAGTTGTGTACTTACAGCAGGATCTCTAGTATTATCTATGTGGATGCAGATAATATGGGGTTTGTCTTCAGCAGAACCGCCAGTATAAGTGATCTGGATCCATTTGGTTTTATTCTTGTCTTCATCGCCGGATTCCCAAAATGTCTCGGTGCTATTGTCAGTAAGAGCACCGGCCATTCCTTGTCTCGAAGAAACGGTAATCGTGCACCAACCGGTCACGTCTGGGCAACTCCATACATAATTCTGTGGCTTTAAATAGAAAATAGATTTTATAGAATTAAATTTTAATAGAACCTATTACAAGAATTTCTTAAATTGAATATGGGTAGTAATATCATGATATTATGTAAAAGTGATACCTTGTTGTAGTAGCTTTGATAGCTTTCATGTAAAGCTCCCAGCAGACCGTCTTCGTAAGCGCCGTCTTCAGTATGAGAAAGAATCTTGCTGATAACGCTAAATACTTGCGATCTAATTCCGAGCAGCATTAAAAGGGGAGAACAGATTTTGTTTTTTAAAATATTCAACTCAAGACATTTATTTATCCCATTGACTTCGGTTAGAAGCACTTTTGAATCGTCAAAATACAGAAAATTAATACTTTATCACCGGTTTGGAGAGCAGTTTCTACATCGTATGATATCACGCACATGGTACATTTAGAAACTATATTATTCACACACTCCGTCTGTCAAATTCAAACTCAAACATTTATTTCAATTAGACTTATTGACGTGACAACGTCTTATAATTCGATAGAGCCGCCTGCACGCACGAAAAAACATGACTCATGCGGCGTTACTGAGGCGTTCCATGTTAGGCTTAAAGTGCCAGCGAGAGCGCGGAACGAGCGACAAAGAAGCACAATCGGACGTTGTCATGTTCAACTATCGTAAGTAAACTTTACAGACAACCAATTTTTTTAGAAGCACTTTCGAATCGTCATTGAACGGATTACTTGATTCAACTTCAAAAGCCTTATATGAACACTTCTGACATATTTAATCTAATTTGAATTCACAAACTGCAAACTGCCCGGTCTCCCGAGTTACTCACCTGTGCAAGAAGGCGCGGTCATGTTGCGAGTACTGCAGCTCCCAGCAGCGCACCGCCTGCAGGTTGGCAGCACTGCCCGGCGGCAGCGAGGGTGCGAGCGCGCTGATCGAGCCGAGGAACGCGTGGAACGCGGCACGGGCGCCGCGTGCAGCCCGCCCGCCGGGGCACAGCGCGGACGTCGCCGCGGTGGGGGTGATGCCGCGGCTTGCGTCCTGCAGTACATTCTGGAACGATAGCCTCAACTCGTACTGCTGTGTCACTACATAACTGTACACCTAATATACTAAGGGCCGATTTTTTAATGCTTGGATAAAACGTATCCGTCCAATAAAGTATGACACAATAATATTAAAATGTCACGTAAACGTATACGGGCAATTAGAATACGTTTTTAAAATGGTAGATTTATACATTATTCGACGAATAAGAATTAAATAGGTTATTAAAATATAAAGAAATATACAGTGTGTCCGGACATGACATACCGATATTTGAAGGGGCTATTCTCCAGGTATTTTTATCGACAATTCAACCCCTCTACAGTCCCCTACCTCACCCCTCTCAAAATGGTTTTCGAATTTTTTAAAGTATGTTTCATCACTCTTATCAATTAAATTTGTTTAGTGGTCCCTAGAATAACTTGTTATTGTTCAAATAAAACCAAATTTAATATTTTGTGACACTCACTTTCGAAGTTATTACAATTTTCATAAATTCACTATCCGAATTGATAGGTTTGCCATTTTGAGGGGGGTGAGGTAGGGGACTGTAGAGGGGTTGAATTGTCGATAAAAATACCTGGAGAATAGCCCCTTCAAATATCGGTATGTCATGTCCGGACACACTGTATATCAATGACACTTAATCAATAATAATTTGTACAAAAGCAAATTTTACAGTTTTAGTATGTCTACGTGTACAGCATTAGTACGTGATGTAATTAAAATCCAAATGTATCGTAAAGTGTCCAAAAAAACATAGAACTCGAATAAGATTTATTGCCCGAAAGAGATTGTTTTAATCAATAAGGCTGCCTATTGTACACTTTCCATGTTCATGTTTTCCATTTATTTATCTGTTGTTATTACTTGTTATTTACTTACAATGAAGTGTAAAATGTAATAAATAAATTATGAAATAACTGAGTGTCAATTATTATTCTCGTAATAGTAATAATTAAGCCAGCATGTTAAATGACTTAAAATATCTTAAACTTATAAAACAAACCTCCTTATTATCATCCGCAGGGTGAGGCGGCTGTACAATACGCGCATACGAGTCCAGCGCATTGCAGAACCACCACATGACGTCGTGCACACATGTCGGTTGGCTGGTAGAACGCAGTAACCAGTTCAATGCCTGAAGATTAATATAAATTTATCTGATTATTCGAATAATTTTTAATAAACAAATACTAGAAATCAGAAAGCCCCAATTATCTTTAAAGTAACATTAAAGTTATTATGCTTAAAGCGATCGTACCTCAAAAGCGTATTGTCGAATTGTGTTAATTCTGACAATAGCGTCAAGCTTTTGTTTATGACTTTGTAAGTCTCGTTTGGCCAGGATAAACGAAAGTACTGGTGTCCTGACTAAGCTCTCAGGGTCCACGTGTGGGGTTGAAAATGCCGAAACGCCACCGCCTTCAGTGGTCCAGTCGCAACCAACCAACTTCTGTAGAGCAGCACTTGGCTGCGACAGGAGAGAAGATCCAGCTCCTAAAATAAAGTAATAAAACATTATAAACCATGCTTTTCTTTACCTGTTTGTTAAAATTAATTTAGAAACTGACATTGTACCCAGCGATTATTTTTGCATTTCGAACATATTTCTTAATATTATGATGATTGTGCTACATCGGAGAATAAAATAAAATTATATCCATAGTATACAAGACTCAAAACTTACCGGAAAGCGTCTCTTGAGAATCAGGCTCAAATCTAGCGAGTGGTGGTCTTGCAGCATGCGCCAGATCGCGGCCGCCCGCTTGACCCATAGACACCGAGCGATGCACTCGAGGGTATTGGGAACTCGATATTTCGTTTGGAACAAACGGATTATTCTGAAAAATATAATTATTTTCAAATCCCAATTCCTTTCGTTATAGTCCTCAGTGTTAAGCGCTTCAATGATCCACTTACCACATTAACAGCAGGCATTGGTCGGCCAAGAGAATGATATCTTGCTGCATCAGCCGCACTACTTTTAGGGGCAACACCCAGTGCAGGCAAGCATTGGAATGGTGGAGCTGGCTGCCATAGACTGCCTGGAGGCGTTGGAGGACTGCGACATGATATGTCTTGCCATGGAGAAACATTTGGGGCCTCTGAAAACAATATAATTAAAAGTCAGCACTGTAGAATATCTATAAGTAAATAAATTAATTTTAATTATCTCAAAATAAATTTATTTGATATAAGAATAAAACTAATTGTACCTGAATTATTCAATGGACTTAGGTCCAGGAGGAAAATAGCATTGTCCTTCATTGTGTGGTGGTCGATCTCAGGTTCGACTCTCTCGGGACGGCTGACCTCCGCTATAGTGACGGTCTTCTTTGGCCTCACGATGCTAGTCTTCAGCGCCTTGTCCCGGCATTTCTCGCAGAATAAATACCAAAGTTGGTATGCTGCTAACGTAGCGCGTATTTTCACACCGATAAGGTCTAAAATGGTCAACGAAATTGCAAAACATATAAAAATTAATAAAACGGAAATTATATAAAATCAATTAACATATCCACAAGACACGAAAAATTATCAAACAAGACAAGATTAAAAAATCACAAGACACGAAAAATTATATAAGGAAAAATAATAAACTTGAAAAAATGTGCTGCAATAGTGAATATAAATAAGAAGAACTTAAGGTATAAAATTAATATAAATATATAATATAGTATTTCGGAATGGTCTTCGGAATCTAATTCTATGAGGTGTAGTCATTTCACTATAAAAATCTTTCTCGTAAATTAGTATTGCTCTGTCTATGTAGATTTTTAGTAAATACATGTGATGAATGATGAGATGAATATAGAGTATAGATTTAATTTATACTACAATATTGCTAGTTTAAAATGTGCAATTGTGTACATTGTATACTCGTTTACACGCACGTGTATCCGTGCTCGTACATACAACCTTGTATCCACTTGAGCATGCTCAGTCGAATAAGCGGCTCATTTGGCCGAGCCGCTCAAGTGGAGACGCCTGAGCATGCTCGGGCCGCGCGTGCTAAGGCGTGCAGCATGCTCAAGTGGATACAAGGCTTACCTTGTGCGAGTTGTCCGCACGTGGACGCGGGCGAGTCGGCCGTGGAGGGTATCGGCTCGGTGTGCTTGTACACGCCCGCGCGGTCGTAGCCGCGGGTAGTCGGCTTGCGGCAGCCGGGGTGCGCGGTCCGCATGTGCGCTGCCAGTGGTGGGGTCACGTTTGCGCCGCCACACAGCTCACATCGTACTGAGATATAATAATAAATTACATTTTGTACACCAAAGAAAAGAGCACATAGTTACGAATATTTTTTTTTCACAATTTTTTATGATTTTTTTTAAACAATTGAATTGAAAAATGTAAGCTTGATATAATAATGCTGAAAAACTTACCCGTGTATGGCAATTTCATGGAAGGTCCATATTTCCAATTGCGATTTTTTCGCAATACAGGACCAAGCGGACCAATTTCGTCGTTGTCGTTATTTTCGTCCCTCCTCAGCCTATATCGAATTTATACGATTAAGGAAATTTAATTTTTCTCTGTATAGTATACATATAATAATATAATATAACTCATATCCTTGCACTTACTTGTCAGTAGCCGCATTCAATTGATCGGCGTCACATAGAGAATCCCACAGAGCAACAAGTGCACGTAACGCTGGCGGTAGCACATTTACTATGGATGTAGTAGTCGCTGATGTTGACGGACCTTTTAACAAATAGCTTAATAATTAATAATTAATCTCTTCGCTTTTATATATTAAATTCGCGCAGCTGAATCGATTCTCCTGAAATTTTGTGTGCTTGATGGGTCTGAGCATCAGCCAACATCTACTTTTCATACCCCTAAGTGATAAGACTTCCTCCTTGGTACAGTGGATGACGCGTGAGCCGAGGAGTCCTGGGTTCGATTCCCGGTGGAGACGAAGAAAAAAAAATGTCTCGGTCTGGCAGGACACAGAAGGCTGATCACCTACTTGTCTCTAAAGAAATTCAAAAAGCTGATCATAATATCTGATCTAATTAAACACCATCTTGCTCTGCTCTCACCTAGTAGTTCTAGAACTGATAAAGTAAACTATAAAGTAACTATATAATAATTGCCATTGAATAAAACAAACCCGCTTCTCCACTATGTAAATGTGAGTCCTCTTCACGTATGGTTCCGTTAAAGTCACTTCTACGAGCTCTACTTGAACTGGCTTCCGTACCTGAACGAGTGAGCGTTTCCAAAGTAGAAGGATTAATGCGGAGATATTGACCTACAACAAAGAGTGGAACTTTATAACAAATACCAGGTTTTATTAACACGGTTTTTAACATTCCCTTATAATTTAATATGTATTTTCAATAATATTCACTTGTACTTACCAGCATTAGAAACCTCCACGGAATGTCGCTGAGGCTTAGGTATTGGTGTATCATGAGGAGCTCCGCGCGTCACAACAGGAGCACCAGCCTTTGGCAACTGCGGGTGGAATTTCAGGAATGCTGCGCACGCTATCGCGTCGTGTACGATGCCTGAACATTACCGTCAATAATAGTAAATAATGCGAAAATAGAACAGTAAAAAACAATATATGATTAATGCATATCAGAGCTAAAAATTGAGTAAAAACGTTGAATTAATAACACATTCTATAAATTTTTATGAAGTTATTCACAAGTTCGTTAGCATTTGAAATTAAGTGTTTAAAGCAAGCACGACGAAACGGTAGCTATGGATATAGTTTTAGACGAATTCCACAAACCCCAGGTCTTACACTGAGTCCTACGGACACAACAGGAATATCTAAGGAATTCAGATTAGTAAGTAAAATCACCATAAAGAACATGTTCAGCCCGCCACAAACAGCATCTTAATTAGCAATTTGGAAGCAATGTTATGCATACGAATATAAACGGTGTAAATTATGCTGTACCTTCATGCCACAATAGCGCAGCAAAAATAGACCGTAAGCATTCAGCTTGAGCCGGACTTTGCGCTTGTTTCTTCACCGGTGCGGGCTTGCTGCGCGCGGGCAACGGCGGCGGTGAAGATGGTCGTTTGAAACTCGACACGCTGGACACTCTTTCTCCGGGCGTGGTAAACTTTTCATCCTGCTTTTTTATATATTACATTCTAACTTTCTATTTTACTTTATAAAAATATATCGTATTAAAAAAATGAACGCATTTGTTTGAAGGCAAAATAGCGTTGTCGACGTCATTAGCCAAATTTGGCTAAACGTTAAAAATATAATTATCTTTTAAAAACATACAATCAAATTCAGAACCCAAAAAAAGTACAAGGAAGAACCTTCTTAATGCTTTGTACCGATTGTCTTTGTGTATTTTTTATAATAAGACTAAAGAACCGTAGTATAAATACCAAATTAGTACTATGAGTAAAACTCAGAATATTTGATTGCCTCAAAAGTATATATTTGTATTTCACATTAACTAACAGACAGTTTAACATATATATAATTACTTTACCTTGGATGTGCCAGGAGTAGGTTGATCATTTCTTTGAACCTGAACACTCGTTTCGGGTGAAGTCTGAGTAGCGGCTTGAGTGACAATCTTCTCTTCTTCTATTTTATCGGGCTATAAAATATTCCATTTTACTGGTGGGCAGATCATAATGTTAAAATTTGTGAGAAATTTGTATAAGTTACTTACTGGAATTTTGGCTGCATTATTTTTAGCCTCCACTGGATCTTCAACATGAGCTTCTATGGCATTTCTTATTTTGACGGCCTCAATTACATTTTTAACATCAGCCACATTTACATAGGGGCCTTTAAGAGCATTGGCTTCATTGTTATCTGCGATATCTTCTACACTGACCATTGGTTTTGGTATTGCTTGTGCCTTTTGAACTGAATCATCTTGAACGTTTGCGTCATTTTCTATTTTCTTCAAACTTTCATCAACTAGCTCCACGACTTCAGCAAATTTAACATTATTTGCATCGTTAGCATCTGCAATAGCTTTGGCAACATCTTGTTCGTTGTTTGCAAGATTTTGAAACGCCTGCGCAGGGTCCTCATCTTCGCCGTCACCGTTACCATTGTTTCTACGAGGTTCTCCCCTAAATAAAACATATTTTAAAGCTTCTAACTACGTTGGTTGAACAAATAAAAATTCATTATAAAGTAATTTAATTTTTTAATAGGGTAAAAGTAAAATTATTATTTCAAATCATCTTAAATAATTTACATACAGAGGTATTATAGCCGGTTGATTAATCACTGCAGCAGCAGCTTCCTTCCTCATTTTTCTATCAAGTTTACTCGGCTCAGCCATTAGTAGAGGATTCCGCCTATCCTCCTCCTAAAATAATGTTATTCGAGTACGTAATCGATATTATTATATGATTGTATAAGTGAATGAAACAAGAACAGTACAGTTAAATATGAAAAGCTTACGTCTGGGAGGTCACATTGAATGGAAAACGGAAAAGGCCTCTCTTCGACATCTGTAAATTTAATTAATATTTTAAATAAATTTTATGCAGTAACTTCATATAAATATTATAATCCATAAAATCAATTACGGTTTTGTTATAAATAACAGGGAAAGTACTGACCACTGGCCTCTACGTCGTCATCTAAGGGCCACATCGGAAGTTCTGATTGGGCTTCTAACCTGTTCCATCCAGAAGGATCTTCTTCCTAAAAGGCATTTTATTTGTGTAAAACAAGCATAAAACAGAATTAAAATGAACGCAATCTTTAACTATAAAGGTGTTCATTTAGAGTGACGCGGACAATGACGTAAGTGTCTGCTTCGTTTATTCTCGCTGACAACATCCCTACGCTATTAGCCTATTATAATTTGCGGGCAGTTAAGATCCTGTTATGTTCGTTGATTTCCTTACAAGACGAAACCAATACTACTACAAGATGTACAATGTACATGTTTTATTAATAATTTGGAAGACACGTATAGATTGTTAAGAAACTCTTGTAATTTCCTACTAATAAAATTTTGAAAAACATACAGAATACACAAAATTTAACACAATTTTGTATACAATAACACATATAACACTGATAACTCCTTACGGGAGGGGTTACTGGCACATCTTCAACTGGGCCTAACAGGGCGCAGTCTAGTTGCCGATGATATTGCATACACCATGCTACATCCACGTTGCCCTCTACATACGCTTGAACCGAGTCACCAGTCAAGCGAACCCAGGCGCCATCTTTATTTACAACCTAGGACAAGAATTATTAATAAGTAAAATATTATAAACTTCATTACGACAATCCAAGTGTGGGTGATGATAAATAACTTGACTCCAAATTAAAATTATAAATTGAAATTAAAATTTTATTCTCCAATAATAATAGTTACAATTATCACATTTTTTATCAGCCCATATTTACAAGTTCAGCCGAATCAGTGTATAATTTTTTTTATCACCACCCGATACATGACTGATTGGGTTATCGTGATTTGGGGTTCTTCTTTAAGCCTCCGTGTCAGTGCTCTCAATTGTATTCAAAACATATACCTTATTTGTTCTTGGTCTAATTTTATAATGAATAATATTTATATTGGAAAGTGTTCTCTTCCTCCAGAGAGCAATCCACATCACTACAATATGTCAACGTACTTCTTCCAAGTATGCCACATAGGCACCCGGCGGTATCCTGCCAAGTTCTTCAGCTTGAAGACTGGGACTGGCTCGCACGCGCAAGCCGGCGCTACTCTGGGTCACGAAACGCTTCAGTTTTGTGGTGGTTCCCTCTGTCGGTATAGAAGTATCTTCTTCCTCCAAATTTTCGTTTTCAGGTACTTCTATTACTATTTCCTGGTAAAATTATAATAAACTATGAATCGAGAACAGCTTAAGAATTTCAAATATTCTCAGGCATTGAGGCGATGTTAAGTATAAAATTTAAATTAAGATTAACTTTTTTTAAACATTCTGCAAATCCAACAATCATTGCCTCAACGTCTTAAACCAATCGCGTTGCTAGCAATGCGTCAATCATCACAATGGCGTATAAGCACACAAACCTGCGGCGAAGGCTGGTCATCCAGCGTACATCTGAAAAGATATTTTCCTGGAGCGCGTGGGATCCATAGAGCAGAGTAGGAGCCGTCCGTTTGAGGACGCACTGTGATACGTTCTGTAGGGACTTTTAACATGCCCAGACCTTTCAACCTCGCCTCCCCCCATAATCCACTCGCGAATCGCAGCTCTTCCAATGAATAGTCTTGATAGGGCTACAAACATTTCAATAATTGCATTTTTAATTACATCATTTTAACACGCTCCTCATCTAATTAAGCTTTGAGAAGATCTAAACCAATTGAGCCAAAATATTTTTACGCGAATATAGAATCACCTTCATCATGGTAATAGTCTGGAAACGCATAGTTTCTCTTATCGTGGTTGCGAAGCGCACAGTAGGGATCCCTCTCGCTTGCTCGGCTTCTGTCGGCCGATTCATGCTGAGAGACATCGCCAAATTCTGTACTATAACCTGGAATAAAACGCGAATTGAGAATTTATACAAATTTAATGATCACAGGATTAATGAATGATGTTTCTTACCTTCATACCGAAGACCGGTGCACTGTGCAATTAATTTAAAACTAAGAACCTTTACGTCATTCATGCTCGTGAAAGATTCATTGATATAATAATCGATAGAGTGTTAACAAAATTTTCCTATTACGAAGGCCAAATTCTTGTCAATTAAGTTAATTATCGTTTGATAGAAGTAAGGAATAATTGAGTCTATTTAAAAATGGCCATTCGCAGAGAAATGTACTTCTTAACATTGAATGCATATAATGAATATTAATTCGTACATTTCCGATATCAAAACCATTTGAATTTATTTTAAACTAGCTTTTCGCCCGCAGCTTCGCCCACGTTTTCTAAAACTTCACAATCTATACATAAACAACATCCTCTTGTTCTACTCCATCTATTAAAAAACCTTTTCCTGTCGATCCCAGAGTTAAACTGTAGATTATTGTATCGCTTCATTACTGCAGTAATTGCCTGTAATGTGGTGTTTTTCCATTGATTTTCATTTAGCCTGATGATTCCCCCTCCGCATATTATGGTCCCACTTGTTTGTTGGATTAGGTAGGTAAATTGTTTGAGACAATACTTGCCGCCCGTCTTAATGAACATTTGTGTCGTTCGGTGATCTCTCGGATAGTTAGTTCGGACAGTCAACTCAATAGTTGAACATCCTCTCCATTTGTATACGTGACATTGCGTTCGAAGCTTTTCTGAAAGCGCAACTAACAGATAAAACGACGCTTTGCCTATAAGTCTTGATACTGTTAAAAAATTTAACTACCTGAGGAACAGTAAAAGAAGGCCTTGTTTATCATACCATGCTTACTTATCTTCGTATGATCGTGGACGTTTATCTTCAGATCTGATTAATCTGCTATATAACGAAAGGCAAGCGCAAAGAAGAATGAGTTGTAGTTTTCCTTAAGTCTTAGGTCTCCCATTCAATGGAATTTGGCATATGATACTGTATTGCGTGTAACGACTAACTAACGAATTCAAAACATTTGTTTTAAATTCGTTAGTTAGTCGTATGGCAGATCTTGATAATATATGTTGCGGTGTGTCAGTACGTGAAACAGCTCCTTCTCCGAATTTCCCATCAGTAGTTACTGCTGTTTAGAAATATATCTGTTTGGCAAAGCTATCTTAGCTTGAATCTTCCTGCTTATACCCTTGGGTATTTGCCACCAAGAAGGTTTAGTGGTTAAGATCCTCAAATGCTTTGCTTCGATCCCCCCATTCCCAATACAGTTTCTAATAACGATTTCCTCTCCGTTAACAAAAAAAATCCTTTCTATGCTTGTGATTGTAAAAGAAAAGCTCACCGACGGTTCTGTACTTACCTTTTTTTTGTGTGTTTTAACATTAAATTTATGCTTTTCACAAATTTTCCTTTGTTGCTTCATACGTAGGTTTAAAATGTTAATATGTAAATAAATGTCTTTAGTTTTGTCTAAAAAGGAACAGGCGGAAGCAAACAGACATACAGACAGACGGACCACAAAGTGATACTAAAAGGGTTCATGTTTTTTTTACTTTCGTGTTTGCGAACCTTAAAAACAGTGATGCTTTTTTGCGAATAATTTCACTCTCTTTTTCACTTTTTTCATATAATATATAAATAACATGCTTATCATGGAAATTGATGACATCACGCAAAAGGTATGTTTTTGACAGTTTCTCCACTAGTATCTTCGTTACCTCTACTAGTACAGACAGGTCTACTCTTTACATATCTGTCTCTACCGATCGCGATGACAAGAGAGATATATTAATCAAAAATCTACTTGCCACAACAATAATTAGAAACAGGTGATGAATAAGTGAATTCATCATTGCTCATAGAGCTGTAACGAAAGAAACGAATGGAGACCCCAAACAAGCTAAGTTGATAATTACCTCAACGTTTAAAGCTGAAGAAGTCACGGCGTCGCCGTATTGATCTCTAACGATGACCGGCATGTTGACGTGAGTCGACGGGAGGACTGTGGAGCTCGGGGCTTTAAGTTCACATTTGGAGGGCTCCACGCGAGGAGTCGGAGCCAGCCACCGCGCGAGCCTGCCGCCAGCCGTGCTCTCGGCGCCCGCCACAAAATCCGACAAGAATTGGCGCTCAGTTGATGTGCACCTATCAAAAATAAAGATAACTTTTATCTTTCAAAATAGTACATTCGATTTATTTAAATGTAATGCATCGCAGGTGCATAGCAATAACAATTCGAAACAATTCATACAGGTAGAATATTGACGCGAGTTCAAAATTCATTTCAGAATGAAATCGACGGGATGACCCAATAACTCGGCGTAAGCTATGTTAAAGATTTAGGGCATACTCATCATAGCTTTCTCGTTACAATGTTAGCAGCGCTTGTGTATTAAAGTCTGAGCTACGCTTAACGGGTAGTTAACGACATATATTCAGTACGTCATGTCTTTTACGGACAATGCAAAAAATAAAATAACAACAGACTGATTTATGTACTGTGATATCACTAAAATTTAATTACTCAGACATATATTAACAATTACTTACTACAAAATGTTATGTTATAATATTCAAAATATTAAGTATTCTAAAGAAATACTGAAAATGAACTAAGTATAATCAAATGTAAAATAAAAATAGAAAGACGCGAAAATAATAAAGTTTAGATAAAACGGACCAGAAGAGTATTTTATTAATTTATAACTTTCACGTAAATTTGAAATAAAAAAAAAAAAAAAAAATCGTCACAAAAACCTCTACCACCCACACCACTTGGATGGTTGGCGAAGCACAACCGTGCGCTTTAAGCGCAACTTTCTTCCGCGTACTGCTTTACTATGGAATAAACTACCTAAGTCAGTATTCCCGAACAGCTTCAATATGGACACCTTCAAAAAAAGAGCTTACAGCTACCTGAAAGGCCAATAAACTACCTATTCCCTAATCCACTGATGGCATATCCTATTTTACCCTATATATTTCCCTCTTCAAGTAGGCAACACACGTAACATCAGTTGCGGTAGTCTATGGGCGGCGCACTTAGCTTACCACCAGGCAAGGCGTCTGCTCGTTTGCCTTCTTATGTTATAAAAAAAAAAAAAAATGCATTACGAATCTTGGTAGAGTCAATAAAGTAATGAATTAATCGTATTTTGAGCCGGTTGTAAAGTCTTTAACTTCTAAAAGCTTTAAAAGGGTTGGAAAACGTCTCTTTCCAAAGCTGTTGCAGGAATCTGAAAATAAAAGGTACTTAAAAGAGCAATATCGGACAATGCGATTACTGTGCTGGATGAGTCGACACGACGGTACACTATTTTACTGAAAAATTGAAAATGTTCGACATGCATTCGATACAATTATAGACTTTGTACTGTCCACTAAATGACTACACGACGTAGTATGAGTGGACAATATTTTAGTAATAGACAAATAAAAATGTGTATAAACAATACAGATTATCTGAACTGATTCCATATATCCTTGATAAATATAATGAACAAGTATTCACGCAGTGATTAATTAACCTTAATAAGAAGAAATGTATTGGTAATTAAGTATTCTTACATATTAGGTACTAGCTTTCCGTCCGCGGCTTCGCCCGCTTTGTCTAAAAGTTATCAAATTGTATTCAAAAACCTTAATTACATAGATAGACTTGTTCTCAATTCTCAAAGTCTATCTATATAAAACAAACTACAATCTCATTGAATACTTGCTTTATTTCCTAATGATGGTATTTTTTTTAATCCAATACAATCCTAAACAAATATTCATTTAATCATAACGACGCGATTGGATGATACATATTTTTAACTGAAGTTCCCCCTTTATTTGTTTATAAAATGTTTTAAATTACAGTTTACCTAAAACAGATTGTATTTATCTTATTTAAATCGATATTGGGAGTAATCTCAAACAGCAGAAAAAAAATTGGTTGTGTTAAGATAGGTTGCAGAGTTTAATACTATAGTTAATTCATGAAAAAAAGAATTTAATAAAATATATCGATAACAAACAATCTAGGTAGAGAAATAGTTAAACTCGATAAATGCCTAATACTTGACAAAACACTTAAGTGCAAGAACAGATAGGTCGCGGCGCGGAGTGCAGAGGCTGTCCGACCTTATGGGCTAAGTTACTCACAACAAATGGAGTGATGTCAACATGTCGATTCGATAAACGATTGTTCATAATGCCGTAATCTTTCAATTCTTTTTTGTCTTTAACAGTCACACTTTAAGTCTTAGTACATAAAAGTAAAATATATAGAATTCGTCAAACATATACCATACTCTGTTACTATTAAATAATTTTTACAAATTATTATAGGTATTCAGTCAACTATAAGAAATCGGTTTCGTAGGAGTAGGGACTGTGGAGTTTGAACTTTTATATTAGAACAGCTATTATTACCTATCTATAATCAAAACAAAATAATTAATAGAAATTTAAATTATTTATTTGAATGTCTCATTTTATGTTGCTTCCTTCTAATAGTAAAAATAAAACCGAATCAACTCAGTTAAAATGATTTAACGTTTAATATTATTTATTTAACAAGTCCGAAGTAAACCGGCTAATTTAACTCGCAAATCACGACCGAAACCAATTACTATATAATAAACGCTAATTAAATCTGATCATCGACATCGATAATAAAGCGAGTTAATAAATGGCATCACTAGTGTTAGATACAGCACAGGGCGCGATCTGCGGCCAGCAGTGGCGGCAGCGGGCAGTCGGTGCATGACGGTCGTAGCGCGCGGTTGGTCGCGCTCGAGCGCGGCAACATGTCGCGCCCCCCTGTGTTACTAGTGCTTTCGTTGCTCCTCGCATTCACCACTGCTTCAGCCGATCACCAGCCGAGCTTGTGCGAGAGAGAATTCTGTAATTGTACCCCTGCGAGACACCCGAACTGGATGGTCGTGAACTGCACTGTGCCGAATAATCAGGTATAATATACAAAGTGAATGTGTATTAATAAACAACCGGACGTCAGCGAGTAGATAGATACATGCTGTCATTTTTCTAAGGACAACACTGGTTACAGGAGTCGGGAGTAGGACAGATATCTCTAAGATAGGTATCGACTCTTAGTTATGGGAATAATGCCACCCGGAGGTTACGCCTCAGGAATCACTAACAATTATGCTCATTGTTTACAACACAAACATATTTTTGATAATATGTATACTGATAATAATTAACCACTGTCCATGTAAACAATATTAATTAAAGAGTAACAA
The DNA here is from genome assembly GCA_907164685.1 of Colias eurytheme. NCBI lineage: Eukaryota > Metazoa > Arthropoda > Insecta > Lepidoptera > Pieridae > Colias > Colias eurytheme. Next base: position 483,065 of record CAJQZN010042961.1, read on the forward strand.
AAAAATAGAGAGAATATTCATATATGTATCTATAAGTTGCTTAAAGTGACTCTAGGTTACTTTTAAATCTTCTAATTGAAACCAAATATAATTATAATAAAACATTGCGTGATTTAAAAACAGTAATTACAATGACCACTTTTATAATCACGTTAAAAACGCTTCGAAAATTGTCTACGCTTCACAGTTTGTAGAGTCTAATAATTAATAAATAAAAAAGGACGAAGTAAAAAACAGAGACTACTACCTGCCCTCAAATGTTCATTGTGTGTCATCTCGGCAGATCGTATAAACAAGCTGTTATTCCAATCTCGACAGAGACATCGCCTCGCGAACTCGAGCTACAAGTTATTTTAACCGAGCTTGGGCCTACTTTAAAGTTCAAAGTTATATTTTGGGATAAATATAAATAGAAAGAAGTGTGTTAAGTTAATATTTGCGAGTGTAGCAACCATAGTAAATGCGGTTTACAAATGTAGGCACAGATAATAATCAGATCGTTAATATTATATGTTTCTCTACAATGCGATATAAATTTGAAATATACAATAGAGTTTGCGACGCCTGCCGCGGCCGCGACGTTTACACTTTACTCGGAAGTTGTCCGATCGCATCTACTACGGAAATGGTTCATTGTGTCTACATGCTATGAATTAATAATCTTAAACATGCTTAATGGACATACTATTATATACTTTATACATTAACCTATATAACTTTCCAGATTATTTGTATAGATTGGATAGTCAGTATTTACAGAAACACAATATCAATATTTGGCCTTTATTTGATTTAATGAAATTTTCCGACATCATCATTGTGCCCTTCCATCGGACCAAGTTCGAAATGTACAAAACCCGTAATTCCGACGACTTTATTGCCTTCTCAGTGCGTAGCGTTCTAAATATTCTATATAATTACACAAACTGTCTCTATCTCGCTCATACGAGCCATAAATTAGAAAAAGACAACAGTATGTCGAGCCGTTTAGAATACAGGGCACTCTATTTACAGCTTTACCGCTCGCGAATTCGTTTAGTTTTTGGCAACAACTTAAAAAAACTACGATTTAAAATATATAAATATATATATTTTAATATCTTACAAAAATACATACATAGTTCAATATTTGCTCCATATTTTTTTGCCTAATAATATAACAAGATTCTATTGCCAAGACCGCTCATTTTATAGTGTTATCTATTTTTCGAGGTATGACGCTAGGTAATGGAAAAAATACACTGTAATTTCGCTGTCTAATGACATACTCGTACTACAAATAACGAGAAAATGTGGTCTCTTTCAAGAACAATGATATCCCTCTAACCATATTAGCGAAACGGTAGAGATAACAATTTAATAATAGATATTAATGTGCGCAGGAGTTTAAATGACTTCTACGAACCGAAACGTTGAACCGCAGATTTTTGCATATGACACTATTTTTATTAATGACTCAACGACGATAAGACATCCACGTAACAATTCAACTCATTAAACATAAAGGATTACTCAGCTGTGAGTTTACAAATGAGGGCTGTAAGTACCTAATACCAGTTGTAAAGTTATTTACATCAACTTATCTCGCTAATTTAAATTTTAAATGATGATGCTATCATAGCAATGAAATTAAAGTTTTGCACGTAAAAAAAGAAAATGTTCATATTCGTTCCACGAAATACCCACATAAATTAATTAACCAGAAACTTCAAACAGAGCATATTATTAATAAAACCACCTCTATTTTTAAAAGACCACACCATTAACTAAAATCTAACATTTCATTTCATGCGTTGGTTTGTTTCGAATAATAAAAGTCCGCGTTAGCGAATTATAAGACAAGTCCTAGAACTCAATGCCGGAAGCTTTGTCCCTATAGTTGTCGTATTCCCCTAGAGGATTGCATTGTTTTGCGTCACGTTGTATTGACATTAAACATGTGTGTGCAACATTCTCTTATACCCGCTCGACGCACATCGTATACTTCATCTTATTACACAGTCATTTATATTGGATCAATTCAACAACCGATGCCCGATGAAGTAATAAAAAAGAGTGGCTTATGAATAGGTGCTCGTATGGTCAAAGCTCAAGTAAGTCACGCGTTAATAAAGAGCTCACTTTGCACCTGTTGCGCGTGTAACAGTAGAGCAGTGTTTAGTTTAAATCGTTCGAGTCTCGTCTAAAATAACAAAATCACAATGTACACTGTACATATAACAAAACAATTTATATTCTACACGTTGACATTTCGATTGCCTCTAAGATAGGATATGTATCTTTGGATATCTGATCAATACTTTACAAGACTCTATATGTAGTTATAAAGATTAAAAAGGTCGTAAACAGAATGATGCTGCTTACAAAATGAGTATTTAAAAACTAGAGTGCAGCGGGAGCAACGAACAAACCACAAAAAAATCATCATGAGATATCACTTCCTGCGTCGGGCGAACCGTGCACGCCATAGATTAACAGAAACTTTTTGTAGTTACTTTATTGGATTATAACGCGATACAGTAGGTACTCGTATAATAAGTATATTTGATAATAAAGAAAAAGATTTCATACTATACTAAAAACATTTTGCGAAGATAACATATCAATCAATATGTAATACAAGAAATTGATAAAGCAAATATTTTTACTTTATATAATCTATTATTATCTATTGTAACAGTACTACTCAATTTTTTTCAAACCATACTTTAAATTAAATGTAAGATATTATACAAGCTAAATAAGATATTACATGTAAGGAAAATATTGAAATGGTCCATATGATTAAAATCGTAAGGCCACTATACATAACTATTTTTAATCATGCCTCGCTCATTCATTTCTATTTGTAACGAGTCGAATACCTACATTCGTTTTCCCGGAATTTAGTCTGATATTAAAATAAGCTTAATATCCCTATAGACGAAACGTAGATCAATGATGTTCAACAGAATAGAATAACATTTCAGTTTTTTTAAATACTTCTAATATACTTAGGTGCCTACATAATAATATACGTACTTTATAATGAAATATAGGATGAGTTTATATCTAGTGCACACAGTGCTCAGTTATTTGAAAACTATGCGCAGCTGGCATTTGGCTTAATAAGTTGCAGAACTGGGATGTTCCCGAAACCTTACCGATAGTGGCCAACCTAGATTATTACTGTGAAAGCCACGCTCACGCCACCAAGTTATTTATTAGTATCGAGTAAACAACAACTTCCTCGAATTCAATTATTTTGTGTTAGTTGATATTAAATTATATTCATTGTTGTTTAAAATATGTATACATAGAGAATATTTTTTAAAATTGTGTTAACTCTGCTCCAGTGAACAATATTAACTCATAACGGGCAGCAGCCCATGCAGTTAATGGAAGTAGCACGATGGTGTTCCATACAATAGCTTTTTATTCAAATTTGAGCGTTATGACGACGCACTGAAAGTATTCAATCCATTTACTCATTGTATAAATATAACAATGTTATGAACCTGTTGCGTATTAAGGTTTACACCTATAACGCGAGAACGACAAAGAGCACACTGACCAGCCGCATCATTCTAAATATATTTTGTATTAAAAAGTTGAATACTGTGTATATTGTTAAAATGAGTTTACCTAATTTCTGATTATCTTTTCTAATGCAATCTTTTTTAGACATCATTGAATATAACAGAAAACGCATACTTATTTAAGGTAGAATCATAAATATTGTTAACAAATAAAATACTAGCAGACGTCGAATTTATCTTTAAATTGCACTCACACCCATCTATTGTTCTAAGACACTTATTACAATGGCGTATAAAATAACAAAGTATTTGATGTATTTCTTATGCTCTACTTGAAATATAGATCAAGGTCTGGCCTGATTTAAGCTCGGAAATGTTACATTGTCCTTTAATAATCTAAACCTTATACATTAATAATCTCCAGTATTAAATTGCACGTTGATTCCCTAGAAAATTTGGAAAATATGTATGTGTCGATATTTTATTATATTGCGGTCATCTGTTACATTCCTTAAAAGGCAATCACAGCTCTACTGTATGCAGTTGCAAAACAAAACTCGATTCTGAGTCAGTAAGATTGTATTTAAACGCAAGGCAATATTTAAGCCACCCTTGAAATACAGTAAATGTTAAAATATCAGTAAAAAATGTGACCTGTCATCAAATAGGTTCTTATGTCTCTTGCAAAATATAAATAAGTACATATATGAAACATAACTTATACGGTCCCTAAAAGGGTTTTCTATTTGATGTACTTTTAAACAAAGTAAACGCAAAAGGTAATATAACGTTAGGAACGAAAAATTAGACCAATTACCGAGAATACAACGCTCCTTACGAACGTACATATTAGTGAGTCACGGTCGTTATCTGTGGCAATATGAATGTGAGCGGCTCGATAACAGCTACCGAACGTATACAAGAAACCAATATTTATCGAAACTCTACATACCCAAAAGATAACATTCATCCTATAACGGCCTGTAATCAAAAACTATTGTTCTAAAGTTTAATAGTTTTAAAATGATAGCATGAAAGTACGGATGTCAGCTGGTCGGAGCAAGTACGAAAGTGCGGATGTCAGGCTTAGCGCTAACAATACTCTATAGTCAATTGGCGGACCACTCTCACTTTTTGTGTTGCTCTCGAAACGCAAGTGGACGCAGGTGTAGGAGGAATTCATATTGTTATTTTTATTGATCATATGCCTAGAACTGAACTCTAATCATATATTTTAATTGTATCGATTATAGAAAAATGTAGAGGTATGTACTCTCACTTCCATAAAGACATAAGTACCTACATATGAATATTTTGGTAAATGTTAACTCATTATTAAAAACACACCATTTTGAACGCCCTAATAAAATAGGGCTGATAAAAAGCTTTGAAAGTAATGTAAAAAAAATAGACAAATAATTTGATGAATAGTACTATCATGCAGATGAAGGCGATGAACCTAAAGTATTAGTCCGGTAATTCGCTTTCCCCGCATTAATTCAATCAGCAGCCCGTATCCTTTTATAGACCCCTTTTTGACTGGACCACCGGTTCCGTGCACCCTATTATGTGACATAATAATATAAACTCAATAATGCGTTTACATTAATTGTTTTATAATAAACCGAAATTAGCCATTATCCAATAAATAAAGGAACAGAAATATATAAGAAGACAATAAATGAGAAAGTGGACGTTGCAAGAAACAACGTAACAAATTTCTGTACTTTTGGTGTAATGGAAATACTATAATTGGTTATTGAATATTAAATTTATTTCAGAAACTGGACATATACGAGGGAGACCTCCCCGAGACCACAACAGATCTGATAGTGACTGGAGCGGAGGCAGTGATGATCAACGCGAATGCTTTATCTCGCCTTAGCGACGCAAGGCTCGTCCATATCTCTGACACAAAAGCTGTCGTTCTGAGGAAGTTTTCTGCTATGCAAATGAATATCGTCAACCTATATCTTGACATAAGCAAGTGCAACGTCCTGCGCATTGAAGAGCGAAGTTTTGTCAATATAAAAGGTAAGATTCATTATATTATATTCTGTTTTAATTGTAAATCACTCTGCAAAGCAATGGTTTTTCACTTTATTATAAGTATTTATTGTTCAATGCGATTTGAAATGTATTTCATGTGCACCAGCTATATCGTACGTATTTCACACCTAGTGAGCTAAGCGATTTCATGAATTATTATGTCTTTGTGGAATTTTTACTTGTTTATTCGTATGTTTTATGATAATATCGGTGAATGATACATTTCATATTATTTATTGTATTTTTCATGTATAACAAAAACTAATATGTGCTAGTATTTTTTATAATTATGTATAACAAGAAACTAACAATTTTTTAAAGACGATAAATCAACAAAGGTTGAAAGAATACGACTTCTGTACTTTTGCACATTGCCCATAAGAACATAAAACGATAGAAACCAATGGAAAAAGTATTATTTTGTGATAGTAAACCGGTCTAGATAGCGAGAAGTCGCCTGCCGTTTCGCCGGATGAGCTCGATTATCGGGTCGTTGTCATTCAATTTTAACTAAATCTAGAGTATTTGTTAACCTTTGTCTTATTGTCCATTGTCTATTAAAATAAATGAGATATAATCGGTCATCATTTTTTAATATCATTTTGTTGGGTAAACAGACAGACTAATATAGTTTACTATTAACGCATCACATTATAAATACATTACCGACTAGTTGCCGTTTTAAACGAGCCCTTATTTAATTTTTAACGATTTAAAGTTAGCATAAAATATAAAACGAAATTTAATACGTCTAACCGAGTCCATTAGCAGATTGTAATATGGGGTCAGATGTAATGACCACGAACGAGTGCACGCCTACTCGGGCCACACTGTCATGCTTTATTCAAATTTCAACCTATAGCATAACTATATCTCAATCGATATTTTATGTGATGCAACAGCCGAACGAATGCTAATAGCCAATAAATTCTGTGATTAGCTCGCGTCCTGCCAATGCCACGTTCAATTTTTGAGTTAAACGTAAAAGCTAATTCGGATCGTTCGTAAATAGAAATGTTAATATTATACTATGATCTGATTCTTTTAACTAGGACAATAATTATTTAAAAATTACGATATACCTACAAGGTATTTGAACCAGCCATATTCGGCTAGTAATTTATTAATTGAAATTAAGGTCTTTGAGATAACCTAGTGAGTGTTAAAAAAATAGTCTGGAATTTGTCTTAGCATACGTGATACGATGTAATGACGACCCGACCAGCCACCATATGGAGAGAAGCTGTGCAGTGACGCACACAGACAACTTTCGAATAAAAAACAAAGTTTGTTTAACTTGCGACTTACCAAAAGCTTAATATCATACCGTTCTGGTACATAGTTACTTTTCAAAATGTTCTGTAGCGTTGGGTAGATGTATTACAATCCACTCCAACGACATATTGAAACAATTCTCACGAAGGTCACATTATTGGTATTGTATAATAATGTTCAACCTTCTAGTGTAAACACTCAGTCATGTTTTTCCTTTATACAATTAAATATAAAAATAGCATATCCCTTAACGATAAATTCAGGAAGAGTTTGTTGTAATATTCCTTCACAAAATACGACAATTGTAGAGTTAAGGCTGCAGTCTAGCAAAATTGCGTTTTCAACAAGTTATTTGACAATTTTTTCCCGGCTAATGAAATGATAAACTGAATTTTTTTTTCTTGTTTATCAATTAGTGTTATATACGCAATGCGCGTGAATTTTTTCACATTTATAAAGTTACTTTATATTACCTTAATCAGGCCTTCAAGATAAGTCTCTTTCCCCCAAAATCATTTCGAGCTAAGTTTGTGCACTCACTACGTTGCAACCGATTACAATTTACATAATCTGATCAGCGCATTATTATCCTTATATAGTCGTTATTAAAAACTGCTGAATACAATTGCCGAAAAACTTATGATTTTCTTAATTAGAGCGTTATAAATTCATTAAATTTCCCATTTTTTGCCTTACAAAATCGATTGATAAATACTGCTAAAAGTTATTTTTTCCATTAATTTATTCGAGTTGGTTGAAGACCAATGAGTATTAATCCTTTAAAAAAATTTTTTTTTGAATTTTGATAATTCTTTAAATATTAAAAAAATATTTAAAATAATAAGGAAAAATCCTAGCGAATTTCTTTAGTCGCGCTCCTTGGGCCGGAGCGTTCTGACGTGTGCTCTACGCTCGATTTTCCTTCATACCGAAGTGAAAGTTGCTCTACTTCATTAAATTTAATATTTTTGTTAATTGATTATTTTTATCTTAGTTTTGTGCAAATATTCGTATTTTTAAACATTTGATTTCGATATGGAAAATAAACGAAAAAAATACGCGTGTAACTACTAGAAAAAAAATTATCTTCGAACATAAAGTTAATGAAACCAAATAGATTGCAAAGGTGATTGGCAACAATTTCTTTATTTTACGGGGTGTCAGTAAAGGGATGTATATATATTTCTTTAAAACTAAAGTAAGCTCATAAATTTTCTTATAATATAATTTTTTTGAAGTTCCAAAAATGTTTATTTTTCGTTTGAGAAATACGAAATATAATATAAACTTGTATTGAGAACTTGAACTTCCCAAGTTCATCCGGGGAAATCCCCATACGGGGAAAATGATTTGTTTACTCCAAAATTGATCTGAGGTGTTTTAATTTTTTCTTCTAGTCATTTTCAACGTAGCGGCATGTTGTTTGATTATTAATTTTGTAACTTAAATACAGGATGTTGGTTTTATATTCTGATCTTACAGACGCGCTGACAAATTTAGTCCACCATTTCTAGTTTAGTCTAACTACAAAACTACCAAAAAACTCTAAGTACCAATATTAAAACGAATGGATTATCATCACATCATCAAAATTCAGTGGGGTTGAGAACTAAACAAACAGAAGTAACAGAGACGCGAAGAATAAAAAAAGAGGACGAAAACGATAATTCGTTGATGCTTTCCTTTTCGACGTATTGTTAGGGTACATCACCAATCTGCAAAAAACAAAACTGATAATTCCCAATTGCTGATTAAAAATGAAAAACAAATAATCGACAACAGTGGTGAAAATTTGCTGATCACAATGAAACATCCTTCAGTGGTAGCAGATTTACTCATTTAAAATGTATCGGTGAACAGCGTAAAGGAGAGGAGGACAGGAAAACATTATGAATGTGGATGGTGGATTGTATACAGGGTGTAAATGTAATCGATAAGTATGTGCAGGCGATTATGACGTTATTATTGCAGGTATCAAAAAACTTAAAACTGATATCGAAATTACTTTACCTAATGAGCAAAATGACAATAATAACTTTTTAAAAGTATAACGAGAAATATCTAAAAAATTTACTTTATACACTCCCATATCAAAAAGGGAAAATGGGACTAGTAGAAGTTAAATGTCTAATTCCGGCAAAAGACATGAATGCGGAAGATGCGGTTAAAAAAATTTAATATTTGAAATACAATGCAAAAAATAACACTTTTGTCATAGATAAGAATCATGACTATTTTTTCCAAATTCAGGGACAACTAAACGTTGCAGAAGCAGAAGTCTGCTTATTTGCTGTTTGGACTGGAGTGAATCATTCGTTAAAAATAGAATATATAAAATAGAATATATAAAAAAGTATGTAACGTAAAAGTATGCAAAATAAAATGATGGACTGATGATGATGGAATGGAATGATGGATGGATTGGATTTTACATAAATTGCCTACTGTCAGAATTGAATGATTCGAGACTTCAGCATTCGATGCCCATCAAGGACCCATCCTATATCATTCAAGCGATTGAAAAAAAAGAGATAAATCCAGTGCAACCGATAAAGCATCAGAATGCTAGCAAAAGATTTATTAGGTTTATCAATATAAATCTATATATGTATTATACATAATACATAATATAATAAATCTGTAGAAGACGCGAAGACTGACATCCGCGCGGACGGAGTCGCGGGCTAGTCAGAAATAAATATCTTTTGTTTTCATTTGTGTATTTTTCTATTTTATAATTTTTTAACACAAACATTACATTTTTTTTATTAAATACAAAATTTGTTTATCCGTTTTATTAGCTGTTAAACTGAACAACTTTCACTAAGAAACTTAGGTCGAAAAAAATGTATAGAGTTATGCATTTTGTATGGAAAGCTTATTTTTTTTATATTTCGTCCAAATTTCTTTGTAAAAGTTGATCAGTTATATAAACATGAAGTTGAAGATATCAATAGAAAGTATTCGCAAATTTTGTGTACTGATAAAAAAAAATCACCCGGTGTAATTTTCACGAAAATTGTTTCAAATTGTCATTTTTGGTACTTATTACGAATATTAAATTATACGAATGATTTAATTTTTAAAAATTAAGTGGAGCAACTTTCCCTTAGTACATTTGTATTATTTACATATAGGATGACAGGATGCATTTGTTTGCACTACTAGACCAAGCCCTTAAGTAGATATCATATATGTACAGATATGGAAAAATATTAAAACGCTACCACTAATAAAATACTACGTTATGACAAGGATCGTTCGAAAGAGAGTTTAGTGAGCGACTGGCACCAGTATAAACACTGCTATGAAACAAGTCTGTACATTAATGCAATTAATAATCAATTCTGTCTTTAAGAAAACGTGAATAAAGTGTACCTAAACATAAAACGCAAAGATAATTGACTTATTTACAGAATACTAAACTCTACTTTAACATCGCAACATAGGTATATAGACCATCGCAAGAATACTAGATATATATGGTTAGAAAGTGGATAACAATAATAATATTTTATCAAAATCTTACCAATAAATCAAATTAATAAAAATAACATATCACAGGTGTCTCCAGAGTTAAGTAATAATTACGCCTTCCCATATTAGCAGACGATTTATATAATTTTACGTAACTAGTTTCGTTTATTTAATAAATACATATCAATAAAAGAAAAAAGCAAGACCAAATATTTAAAACAAGCATCGTAATCGTATTCGTTTATATAAGTATCAAGATATGGCTAATGTGTGCAGGTCTGACGCTTGGTGACTAATTCTAAACTATTTCTGAGCTCTGGCTGCCTGTGCGCGTTACTGTCTCATATTCAATGAGTTCTAGTGACTAATGAATCAATTATCGAAAATTCATAATATTCATAGCTTAAGTATGAATATAACATGTAAACAAACAATATATAATATCTTTTTTAACGCCTTTGATCATTGTAATTTAATGATATTAAGGTAAATCACGTAAAATGTGATGAAATTGACATATATGCTTTAGAAGTCTCATTGAAACCTGTTTGTAAACGTTTATTGCTGTTCTCGTTCGGCATTAAGTAGTCTCCGTTTATGGAAGACCCGTTTTAACTTATTAACCGCCTGCTTTATTATCCGCAAGTACGCGAAGTGAGAGGTCTTTATAACTGGACACAATCTCAGTTGTCAAGAGTTGCGTGCTCATTGGAACTTACACCGTTATGAAATTGTAGTCCCGGGAATTTATTTTAAAATCGTACTTGGATATTTCATTAATAATACTCAAATTAAGAGCGCCTTATAGGACACGGTTAACCGGCAGCGAGAGACGTATGCGGATTGCTACCTATCTAAAAATATCGTTTCCCCGAGTCGGTATTCGTGTTTTACAGGATAATGACTCACGAAGCAAACCGAACTTTATACAAAAGCGTGAATGTAGACAATAGGGATGTATTCGGAGAGCGGTATACATGAAATATTGCTATTGAAGTAACAACACAACACGTGTTCAATAACAATCAAACATAAAGCGATGAAAACACTTTCCGATGTTTTTAACTTACGTTTTGTATGAGTTTTAATATATTGAAGTAATATTTATCTCAATTTAAAATTTTCAGGTCCGTTATCAGTTACGCTAAAAGACTGCCAACACGTTTCGATCGAGAGCGAAGCTTTCTCTTGGCTACTGTCAATAAACATTGATAACGTGGGCCAGCTACAATTGGGAAGTGGATCTTTCATGCTAGATCCCACTGCGGCGAATGTTGGAGAACATGGCCCCGGAATGACGGTTAGTGTTCATAATTTAACTAGCAAAGCGAAACGCATTGCATACAAATAAGAAGTGAAGCGCCTATCAATAACTTGGATCAACTTTATTTAATAATGATATTATTTCAGATCAAGATGAAGGACTTGGTTGTGCCCGAATTTCCTGGACAAACTTTTGGTTCCTCCGCCGCATTAATATCTATGGAAGGAGTGCAAGTCAGAGCCATCCGTCCTGAAGCATTTTCTGCGAACACCTACAATATTGTATTGGCCATGAATTGTTCATTTCACCTGATCGAAGGAGAGTCGTTCACACAAAAGTCGCTCATAAACAATCTTCACTTCCATGGCTGTACAATTCATCAACTAGCATCTGGAGCCCTACAGTCTGCCGTCGCGAAGCTTAACATATCACATACAAAGTAAGTTAACTTTATGTTAACTGATGGCAAAAGGTCTATCAAAAGCAAAGAGTTGAATAAATAACATTTAAACCAAGATTCTTGTTCTGAGAAAAAGTATATAGTCATTAAGTAATATTTTAAAACTCTTCTAAAAATAACTTAATGAATCATCTAGAATTAACTATTAAAATATTATTATAATCACAAATTTTGTTACTGACTGTGCAACTTTTTTCTTTTCAGAATTGATAAAGTAGAGACAGGTGCTATAAATTCAACTGTAGTATCAGTTGATATTTCGTACTGCACTTTTCACACATTTAAAGAACGAGGATTCGAACTATCATCGTGGAATAAACTATATATGATTGGAAACTCTTTTGACGAGTTAGCCCCTAACGCTATCGTCGGCCCAAGTGGAAGTATCCACGAAGTAGCATTTAAAGATAACGAAATAGAAGCAATGAATCCTGGGAGTTTAGACTTTTTAGGTAAAGCTTTTACAAAATACGGAATGTATATAGATTATAAAAATAATTTTTATGGTCAACCGTGTTTCTGTAATATGTCATCATGGTTTGCAAGTGGTCTTGGGTCGGAATCTGGTGAGCCATTTATAGATGAAAGTTATTGTACTGTTGATGAATTTTTCGCTAGGTGTTTTAATGTTTTTGATCAGAATATGCCATTTAGCAAATTTTCACGACATGTTTGTAACGATAAAATGAGTATTAAATGTGAATCTCATAATGCTCATGGTGAAGGTGCAGCAACCGAGATTAAGAATCCAAGATTTCCACATAAAAAGGAGGAAGATGATGAAGGTGGTATAAGTGATCGTAACAAAAAAGTTATTGGCATAGTTATAGTTACTATTATTGGATGTATAATTATTGCACTATTTATAAGTTTCATAAAGTGGATGCGACGCAGAGGACATTGTTTAAATTTGAAAGATCTCTTCAGAAATTCACATTCCTCGTGTGGTTTCTGTGACAGATTATGTGTATGTGGGAATAATGGTCTCGATAATGCAGCATCGATATCACAGTTATCCGTCAATGAATACTCAGAACGCCATCGTTTAAATGAGCCACGTGTCCAAGACATGATTCAAGAAACAACAATACCGGCAGCACAGAATGTAGACGATATCGTACCTTGTGAAGATAAAACCACGCAAACCCTTCCAGAAGAATTAACTAAGGAACTTTTAGAAAATTTAAAGGAAAAATTGGAAGATCCCGAGAATTACGTAGAGGCTCGTGAAATGATTGAACATCTTTACGAACTTATTAAAGTGGAAGAAAGCTGCAATACTAACAGCCCCACTGCAACCAAACTTGAAGAAAATATATATGAATTACCCTTCCAAAATACCTCACCACGTGTGGGTAAGAATAAAAAACAAATGATAAGTGTTGGTACTCGAGCTCCATCTCTAGATAAACTCACACCTTTATCTCCATATAATAGGCATCCAGCACTGTCTCATGAATACTTCGAGCCTAAAGACTTAGCTGTGCATTTGTATGCTGAGATAGTGAACAATGATAAAGAAAAGAAAAGCTTGCTGGGCTCTATGCCCGATGTTATTGCAGAACAAGCAATACCTCGTGGACCATATTTACGTGCTGTTCGCGAAAAATTGTCTTCGAGTGTGCCAACTTCCCCGCAAAAACCATTTAATACGTCCTTCGGCAGCCCTCAACAAACTTCAACGATGAAATCCAACAAATCGACTAATTCAAATAATTCCGGCAAGATGATAAACAGGCCTCTACCAGAAAAACCAGCTACCATCAATGACCCGGGCGAGGGCACGTCTTTTCGAACCGGATGAGATATGGCCAAATTTGAGATTGAATCTGGACCTGATATAGGGAAACGACAGAAACGTTCCAAAAAGCGCAAAGGTCTGACTTTAGTACCGGACACTGATGATATGGACTTTTATTTATCTCTTGATCCTTGCGTCACGGGATAACTTGAAACTGAGTAGGTACCGGAAGATATGCGCCATAATCGCTTATACGTTTCTTTGCTGTGATATTAATTTTTTGTTTGTTTTTATTATTATTTTATTTCAATACAAGAGATTTGTATTATGCCAGATGTGACTGTATTTGTAAATAATTGTTCATGTGTAATAATTAAGCTTTAAGTTTAAAGTAATATATCGTGCCACATTATTTAAACTTTTAGAAAGGAGATGTATAAATTCTAAGAATGCCGCTTATCGCACAATTAGAGAAATGATCTTCTATGTACTGTATATATTTATTCGATGTTAGATGTGTTTTAAATTTAGACAAAAAATATGTGTACCAAATAACAGTTACCCACTGACTTGTATAAAAAGTTAAATTTAAAAGACAATACATTGAGTGTGAACACATTTAAACAAATTGATAAGTAGTGAGGTAGCGCTGTTTAGTAATTAAGTAAGTAGCATATCTGCCCACTTACATTACCGTTCTATCTTTATCGTCCAAAGGTTAGTGAGAGGTTTTAACAAAGTTTCTTACTTAAGACAATTCTTTAACGTTAAACCCTAATCATACTACATATTATTATTACTATATAATTCTATTTTCTATAAACATATATAAATCTTTCGTAACTAAATGAGCTTCTTTATATACCTATTGATGTATATTTTAAAAAGTATATCTATACATTGTGCTCAAATTCCTTTAAAACATATTTTAATAACGTTTACATGTTTAAAATTTCGTCTATCAAATCTATCTATTTGAAAAAAGGAGAATCTCAATGTAGTACTTTTACTCGTATTTAATGTTTTATAATATTTATGTCTATAATTAGTAAGATTGTTATTTATGAGTAAATAGCGAGTAGATGTCTATTATTCTATATACATTGGCTGTTAGAAATTGTAACTGTTCCTTGAATTACCTATAAGGTAAATCAATTTGTAGAGTGGTGTAGAGGTGTTGCTATGTTGAAATGTTAGTATGTAATAATATTCTAATTTATTTGCATTTAAATATTTTACAAATTGTAGTAAATATGAACACCGCGAGTCAATTCGCCCTTTGTGTTCATTTTAAATCGTGTTGCATCTTGATTTTCATTTAATACTTATAGATGTATAGTTTGGTCTCTGTAATATAGTAAATTTACTGTCTACATGTTATTCCATTTCAAATAAATACGAAATAAATGTTGAATGTGCCAGATGTGTATTATTTATATTTTTATGTATAAGTGCAAAACAGTTAACACAGCCATAATAATACATCTGAAACTACATCAAATATTTATCAAGGCAATATTGAATATTTTGATTCCTAACTCCGACCATGTCTAATGAAAGTACAACAAGAGAAGAAAATGTGAAGAATGTAGTCTTGAATATTGTAATTCTTTATTTTGTTCGACACAACTCTGAGAATCTTAGGACAAATATGAAAAGGTAAAAAAAATCGTACAAAGAGTGTTCCATCAAAATCGGTGCATTTTTTCTGTAACCTCTTTTTCTAATTATACATAGTTAACTATATCTTATATATTCTTCAATAGTCTCTAGAACTCTGCTATTTAATTCCGAATAAAAAAATACGTTACAATTGAATTAGTATTGACTTCAACATCCTATAAAATCTTTTCATAACATTAACAAATGATAAAGATTGCTTTACATCAAAAACATAAAAAATGTTACTACTATTATAGTCTCTCTCGTTTGGTGTCCGCTGTCCAAAGCGCAAAAAGTGTGTGTTACATTCAAAGTGTCAATGATATGCAACGCATAATTAATTCAAAAGTTAGCACTGAGCACTAAGCAGACAAAAAACAAGTACAGTTATATTGTAAGACAGTGCAGCGGGCATTTGAGTGCGTTAATAAGCGTGTGTATGTAATTAGCTGGGTCCACACCGGCCGATCCACCGCGATCCGATCGCGCGCGGCAGGCGCGCGATCCAAAGATGCGGGCGGTGTGGACGTGCCGCGCGCGATCCATGCACGCGTTTTGCCGCGCGCGATCCCTACCTCGTGCGATCCGTTAGCGGGCGGTTTTTGTACCCGCTTCAAAGGTGCCTCAGTTGCGTGATGCGCGCGGTGTGGACGTTTGTGTTGGATCGCGCGATCCACCTCACCATGGACATCTCAGAAAGTCGAATATCTCAAATTGAATAGCATTCATTCTTGCAAAATTGTGTTCCACTTCATCTGAAACTAACTCTGCGTACAGCTGAGTCCCAGATTCCAATCGATTTTTGTAAAGTTGTTTCACCCAAAACCGTCGATTTCTTTTTTTTGATTTTTTGCGCAAACATTTCAGTAAAATAAAAGTTACTGCTGCAACGGCAAGACGCCGCCGTTGTACGTGTGACTCCATATCGTACAAGAGTTAGACTGGCTGAATCACGGATCGCCTTAGGATCACTTGGAGCGCATATTTTGGATCGCAAGTTTTTAAAGTGGATCGGCCTAACATGATCCACGATCCATGCTCCGCGATCCTGGATCGCGGATCGCGGGATCACTGGATCGGCCGGTGTGGACCCAGCTATTCGGCCGACGCGTCACGTCGAAAATATACAGCATCCGGTGACTTACGTCCAGCCGTTCATACCACTGTAAATCTCAATCGGTACGAGAGCGCATTTTAGATTCAAGAGGTGATATCAAGAAAACTATGCTCTTAGTTGGTAGCGTTTGTTCGGAATCGGCTCTATGATAAATATGTATAAAGTCATAGGGAATTAAGTGCAATATCTCCGAATAGGTATATTAAATTTTAATTAGTAATGTGATTATATTTATTAAAAAACACTGTAAGAAACTGTTAGAGAAAACTAATAGAACTACATATTAATTTTCTCACGATTTTTTAAATAATAATACCAACAGTATTAAAATAAAATATTTACTAAATATTTATAACCCGAGCATGAGAACAATACCTGTAAAAATATTGAAAAGACGACAAAGCTTTGAAACGTGAACCAATCAAAAACACCGTCACACATGGTATCATTATTCATTACCACCAGACTCGTATACAAACGCGAATCAATTCATTCATTAGTGTAGATCGGACCGTGCGTTTACACTACACGATGCTAGTGATGAAATCCATGAAACAGTGCACTGGGCTTCAATGCAGCAATTACTTTGCCGGGGACCTGCTCTGTGTCTGCACTGCCTATCAAACGGAGCACGCATGCATGATCCAAATTGAAGGACGGATCGTATTATTCAATACCTTCAGTTTGTACAATTGAAAATAAATGAATACCTCTTTGTAGTTTTCCTTTATAACACTTACAAAAGGACTGAAAAAAAATATCAGTACATCCGCACATTAAGGTTTTACTTCAATGACACAGAACATAAATTAAGCCCTTTGTCGAAACAAAATACTTTAAATACGTAAAGCTTTAGCTTATTACCTTTACATTTACCTAATACCTTCACCTCTACATAGAGTGGTTTTAAGTGAAAGGTAAGCATATAATGATATATCTCAAATAGGATTAACTATGCACTAATCTGCGATTATAAGAGCAAACAGGTATGAGGCACTGTATCATCCATAATTCCATATCACATGACGTAGGTACTAAGGACATATAGTTAGAGCAAACTTGCAATTAATTAACTCCTTTGCCTCTCGCATTAAGGTCGAAAATGGATAAAGAATATCCAAATCTCATAAATGATGGAAAAGTATATTGTACCAAATAACGACGTAGAAATAAAAATAAAAATAATTGTGTATATACCTTCTTGAACGAGACGAAAGCTAGATTTATATTTCCTTTGGGAAATTTTATTTCATCGTATAGGGAATTTATACTGGATTGTTGCTGATAAGGATTGATACTAAGAAAACTTCAGAAAACCCTGATTCTCAGAATTAAAATGTATATTTAATGAGTTTTGAAAAAAGGTTAATTTATGTTTTAGTAAGGATTCTGTATAGTTCATTAAAGTGACCTGTAACAATAAATTAAGATTAAATTCTAATACAAACAGCGATGACATCATCATGAAACAAGTTTATATCAGCCCGTCACGAATCATGATCTACTTGATTTTACACAAATCTATCTCTACATGAAATTTTGACAGTTTATGTATTTAATGAACTAGATAAAGATTCATTAAACTGCATAAGTTTATCACAAACTAATGGTCAAAGAACTAAATGATATCTAGTGCCTCCTGCTCATGTCTCGTGAAGGCCGATAGGAGCGCGCGCGCACCTCGGCAAGCCGCGCGCCGCCGCGGCCGGAGCGACTCACGAGCACGACTCAGTCGTCAGGAGATCGCGTGTGGATCAACGTGCTGCTCTGTGCATATTATTTACTCGCAAACGCGCAACGCCGGTAAATGCGATCGTAATTAATGTGGACACTACCCCGTTCAAAACTTTTGGATTAAAATCATGTGTGTTGAGAAATAATAGTTTTCCGTGGAAGATGTTTGCGACGTCCAACCATCGCAATGAAACAAATCAATGAATTTGGTGGGTATTTACTATTTACATTTCCTTGTTTTACGGTATATGCAAGTCGCTGGATGAAGTTGGCGTGAGATCAACATTCTAGAGTTAAACACGTGCTATTTGAAAATATTAGAATATAATAGTATCGTGCTTCAAGGTTTGTTAGAACACGGAGAATTCGAGTGCGCGTGAAGTAAATTATACGTCTTGCACTAACATTGCCGGCAATGACAGGCGTTATTATTTTGCGACACGTAATTTATCACAATTTAATTGCAATATACACCTTCCACATAATAATATCTACACTTTTCTATTTTATAATAATGTAGCCAAATATTTCCAAATGACGCGGCCTTAAAAGTTAATAATTCATAGCTCTATCATTACGTAACGCAAGGTGAGTTTATTTATTTACTTTAAGATCAAAGGTTACAAATTTGGATCCTAATTTACGTTAGGAAGATACTACTTTAAACAAACCAAAATAATTCACTTTTTTACCATCATTATAGAGTATATATCGATTACTGTTAGTGCTTAATGAAATAATTAAACTACGTAAGTACGTATGTAAGTACGTATGTATGCAAATAGCAAGGTTTTAGAGACATAAATAAGCTCGCGTTGTAAAACTGTTTATCTCATCATCTCAAATCTCAATACGCCAGTAACGAGGAGATATATCTTCAATGCATGGTGCACGTGTTTCAAAAGAGTAAATATTACCAAGAGCCGCCTAGTTACAGTTAAACACACACAGGTGGAACGCTCTATTTGCCCCTCGACCACCTCAACACATAATGCAAACAAAAATAAACATACAATCTATTTAATTAATTGCAAAATGAATCTAGTTGCATGAAATATAATTGCCAAGAAAATAAGCAGCTATTTTAAAAATACGTCCCTTTGTAAATTTATTTCTGTATGAATTAAGTTATTTAATCCAAGTTCTCTGAAGCAGAATATTGTGTAAACAACTTAATAACATGTGTGCACAACAAATATGCGACAACTAATTTCAGTATTCATAAGAATTCTCATATTGTTATTTATAGGAAACTGGAAATTGTAGTAAAGCATCGTTCTCTCTACAAATTCAACGCTATGCTTTGATATATTTAAAAGCACAGTAATAACCTAGGTAAAAATGCTAAAAAGACCAAAGCAAATGCACGCCACAAAGAACGTCTATATTGCACTGTAAAGAATGTTAGGATTAATTTTTTCCGCGAACATAACAAATTGTATTTATGAAAGTCTTAATTAAAAATAGTACTTTAAAAAAATTTACAAATTCGTTTGTCCGTTTTATTCTCGACAAGGACATTCCTCGACGTTATTATTACGCAAAAATATTTTATATAAAAGCGACCTTCTAGATTGAATAAAAAAGAACATTAAATAAATAGCTTCTAATGCAAAATAAACATATTTTTACGTCATATTATATTATAATGTATAATGTATTTACATAACCAGTAGTGATGTTTCACGATTACGATGCGTTAGCACCAAAGTTTTTATACACCTATAATCTGATCACAGTCTCTACATCGGAACTTTCAATATATACAAAATATTTTCCTCTAAATTCTAATATAAATATATACTTATATACTTTATGCTATTTATACAGAAATATAATACCTGTAGTAGGTATATAGTATACCTGCTTTGTCATACTACCCATAATAGCCTATGCCCGAACATAAAAGGTGAACTGTTTCAACAAACACATTGAGTGGATGTAGAGTAAACATAACTAATCTAGCGGGAACTTGAAGCCAAATCTGAGAAGTAGTTTTAGTAATCACAATTATTATAAACATGGGCTGTAATATGAAACAATGTATAAATATTTGTTCCGACACTTAAGGCTGACTTCATCAGTTTCGAGAAGCCACTCATAAGTATAGAATAAATACATGTAGCATATAAATAATATTTGTATAACATAATATTAATTTATTATGTAATTTTATCGTTTTAATAAAGTTTAAACATGAAATTAAATCAGAGTGTACCGATACGGTAAATCGAACACACTACAGCGTTCGCGCTGCAGCCGGTGCCTGGCATCTCTACATGTAGTAATCAAGTCACCGCTTATTTAAATTTCAGATAAGTATGATATTTTATAACACAAAATACTAGAAACTTTGCTCCGCATATAAATTTCAAATTAATTTTACAGTAGGACCAAGAACTATGCTCCCCTATCGCAGCATAAAAAAAAAAAAAACTCATTACTCTATATTTTGTGCTATACTCAAATATAGAGAAAACCTAGAAAACTAATTGATGCAATGTAAACAACGACACTCTCAGTAAATTGTGATTAAATCATACAAACTATTAGCATATCCATTATCACTGACACAATGATACCTGCATATACATATACCTTTATTATAGCTATATCATATTAATATATGTAGGTAGTTATTATCGAAAAATGTTCCATTACTTTTGAACTGGTTTGTACATTGTATAGATTTTGCCGTTTTGATTTTTTGTACAGTGAGTAATAGTCCGGGATACATCGCCCATTTTTGCAAGTGATTACTATCAAGCTAATTTTTCGTGAGTAGCTTTATTTTGATGAGATGCCCAATAATTTCATGTACGAAACTCTCGATTGTGGTAGCTACCAGAGGAAACAAGGATAAAATATTTTGACTATAAATACTAGGTAATATAAAATTTAATAATATGTTAACTTTTATATAAGCAATTGTAAGTACAATAGGTACAAGTTATGTGAACTGTGAAGTGAATAAAATCCAAGTTCTTATACCAAAGCTCCAAAACAATGCTCTAACAATATTTCATTTACAAGTACATTTCTCCTCGCAACATACCCTTTAACTCAACTTATGAAACTGTCTATAAAAGTAGGTATGAAGTCCTTTGACCAGGATTGCATTTGAATTACACTCTGACGTTGGAGGCGGGAAGTGGTGAATTACCGGTTAATTCAATTATCGCAACGATCGTCAATCGTCTGCATCAAAATATACACAACTTCAGTGAGTTTTTATATAAAGATGAAACTGGATCAAAAAATGCATAGGTACCAGTAGGTACCATAGAAAAGCTATTTCAGGGCCGGGAATACGTCAATGAATAACATTTACAATAGCTACAAGTACTCTATTATAATGTTTCCTTGACTAAACAAATCCTAACCAAATCACCGGAAATTCGCATCACATTACATTTTCAATGTTACAAGTGTTTATAATGTTATTGCAAAATTGTAAAACAATGAGGAATAAAAATGATATTAATTGCTTTAAGTTTTTGGAAGTTAATTAACTTATATTTTGGTATAAGCTTAGTTATAATAAGCTTCAGTATAAATCTGTCGCGCGATGAATAAAAATATAATAATAGAGAGAATCAGAGTGTAACTGGAAAGGTTTATCCGTTTTATGGTCATTAAACATTCCAAAAAGACACATATCTCGGCCAACGGGACGATAAAGTTACTGTTACTCAAATATTTACATGCAATAAAACTTTGGTGGTCGCCAGTAACAATGAAAACTATCTTTGCTAAATTTAAAACAATCTAATTAATTATCATGATAAATCATCTCATAAATCGTTCAGAATGTACCTATCTATGCTTTGCAATGTACCTGTTATACTGAACCTTTGTAAATACAAGTTTATTGGAATACGATAAATAATGGAATTTAATATCTTAATCTGAAAAACACGATTTGCTGCGCACAACTGCGATTTGAAGTAGGTATCAGTATCGGTAAAATTTATAGGAATCGTTGTATTGAATTTCAGTGAAGTACAGGTCAATAGATATTTATAGCATTGATATAAAATTGTATCATTTTATTGCGATGAATAATAAATAAGACCTACATAGGGTAGTTGAAAGTAAACGATGGCACATTTTTCGGTTCTGACTAAGGCTCGATTCGGTTGAGTCATCATTGATCTCGTATAGGTAAGTACATTAACGAAACGAATTCCAAACCCTACACATAAACCGGGTTTATTATAAACATATATTCTCAGATAATAATTATAAAATGACCAAGCACTGAAAGAGAATTCGTAAAAAATCTATTTTCATATCAAACCAAATTTAAGTTTGTCTGAAAGTACACATTGCATTTAAATACGAGAAAGGAAACCTGATCTTTTTGGAAATTTTAAATTTAATAATATGCATATGTAAAAAAAAGTAAAAGGGTCAAGTCCCTTGTAACGATATCACAAATCTCGCCTCAACAACGTTTCTGTGAAAACAACGTGAACCGGTTTTAAAGTTTTGGAGTGAGTCTTAATTGCTTTTACGCTGTGAATTTCACAAAGAAATTAAATCAGTTGCTATAATATTCGAATTTTTAAACTAGTAAACGCTTTATCAAATCAAAGTTGTAAAAACGAAACAACGGACCCAAATTAATTTAAATTCATATGATATCAATTTGATATAAAAAGACATTAATTACGAATGCTTGTGCTTGTAACATAATATTATAAAAAGCTATCACACACTATGTCTTAAGCATTTAGTTACCTATCCCTACAAATATCTTTTGAATCAATTGCTCAACTTTTATTTTCAAAGAATTCATTATAATGACAAATAATCCATTTAAACGGATGTTCGTGTTAATAAAATTGTAATAAAACACACATGCCAGATAATATCCTGCATCGACCAGATGCAATCCAAAATTGTAAAATATAGGTAAAACGTTTACAATTGTTTTCTTTGATATCAGTTATTCATATGAAAAAGTATTACCTCCAGTAAATAATACGATTAACATTAAACGAATACGATTTCGCATGAAAATTCTCTTAAGCACCAAGCAGCCCTATTATTGTTCGCAATTGAACCTAAGAGTACGTGCTTCGACGAATACGTTCCGCATTTTATTGTAACTTTACTATTCCATAGTTTTCATTTACATAATCGAGTAACTATTCTCTTTATTTTTATTTGATTCGATAGAACATTTTTCTGAGATCAAATATGAGTTGGATCTAGTTCTAGTGAATGATAAAGATGATAAAGCTTAAATTTGTAATCTCTTCCGTGAAACTAATATTATTCTATGTAACAATGGTTCGTAACTGCAAAAAACGGGTTTTCTTTCCGTCCTATTAACTTGTTCTCACACCTTTTTGCTTTTTTAAAAATTGTTTTCAAAGCGCTTTAATTGTTTTTATATTTAATGAATATTTTATCTACATAATCGCACTTAAATTATGAAGGCGTAATTGATTTCACACATTTGCGGCGAATTGCAAGAATCAACACAAATGATATTTTCTAGAGGTTTTGTATTATTTTATCTTTCAGTTTTCACCAATTTCAACAAATACATATTTCTTGTTTAGATAAATTTGATTGAAATGTAATTGCAGCAGCTATTTCGTTAAATATCATTTCCAAATATATCAGCGAACATTATGCCTGTTTATTTATTTTCATGTCAATCATATTCATACACAAACATCGGAATAGTTTTATAAACATAGCTAAAGGTGACCTTATTAACTGGAAATAGAGTTTACTTCATAGTATGATGTAATCGCTCTTGTATTGTTACCTTCAACATCTAACATAATACGCTAATAGTGGCAATAAATACTTAAAGATCGTGAAGTATAAGATTACTTTATTCGCCAACTACGGTAACCTTGGCGGATACAATAATAAATTATTTTTTGATTATTGTTCAAAGTTTTTTTTTTTTTAAATGAAAACTTCTTTAGCGGCGTTGGGTATAAAATCTTAAACTCGCGTCAGGACACGTGGCCTGATCGAAAAAGCGTAAGACGTATTTTTTTTAGCCCTTATATTCCATGCGTAAGACGGATACCATTCCAAAATATCAAACATGCTGAACGTTAGTAATCAAGTTTTCACCTTTTCTAGACATATGGATTGAATTTTCAAACCGAAATAATAACGTTTTAATCATTCAATAAAAACATGCTATAATACATACTATATTATGATTATATTCAAAGAAATCAAGAGTCAGGCTCTTGTTTTCTTCATCATCATAATATAATATTTCACCACACAACACGCTGGGTCAAATTACGGACGATAAACACTTTGCTTGCATTTAAAAGGCTTTAGTATTATTGAACATAGGTTAAAGTCTCTATTGTAAATGCAATGTGACATTAAATAATGTAACTTTGTTATTTGAAACGAATATAACTTTTACCTACTTATATAATTCTGCAGCCGCGATGCCCTTTGTAATAAATACTACGCAATTTAGACTCGTATGTTGATAAATAACACGCGTATAATAACATTATAATAATTGTGCACGATTATTACCCTAAGGTTAATACAACAATGATAACTAGTCCTGTTTAAATAACTCTCTTTTATTTAATTGTCTTTGTAGTTATGTGCCATCGATTTAAATATAAATATCGCAATGTAAAAATAGACGATAATGCGAATTCCGCGACTGAAATCTCTCGGTGAGCAAACATAAATCCAATAACATCTTCAAAATGCGAAAATAACTTGAGCCACTGGTAATAATTAGCATAGCTAGCAGACGGGTTAGGGATAAACTCCTCTTACTGAGATACATCCTCGAACGATAGCTACGAGTACGAGTAACGAGGGTTACTAGAGAACAATGTTTATTTTATGTTGTTATTATTTTTAAAATGAACTCTTATCATAGGCTTATCTCACCTATACACGTTTTTTATGAACCTTTTGTAAAATTTAATTGCTTATTTTTAAATGTGTTATGAACCCTACGCTATCTCCACACCGATAGCCTTGCTAAAATCACACAAATGTTTCTTTAGCACCATTCGTTAACCGCACCGCATATCTGATAACAGCCCGATAACGATACCTAGTTGACTCACATTCATATACCTACTTGTACAGAGCGCAATCGACTCTATGACGCCGTATTCAAATTATTTCATAAGGAAACTATTCTAGTGAGTGTTTTGTCTTTTTATTCTAGTAAATTGTCGTTAGACTGTAAAATACCTTAATCCTGAGAATGTAAAGTGTTTTACAGGCAATAATATGTATTCCCGTCGTTATTTATATTCATGCGCCATGTTCGATTAATTTGTGTAATCATCATAATACTGTTTCAGGAAGGCGCAACATTTGCGATGGTGACATGATTCGGTGAGCATGCGTTGGTTGAGCTGGTGGCATATTCTGTTGGCGCTGCATGCGCAAAGCTTGGCAAATGGACAGACCATCACACCCACCATTTGCGAAGATGCAGCGTGCCGTTGTGACTCATTCACGAGGGTCATATGTAGATGCACAAATGACTCCAAAGTATGTATATCATTTTACTTTATGCACATTTTAATATACGTATATCAAAACTGTTTATCTAAAAACTGTATTCCACATTGCAGGAGGTAACTCTGAGGCCTGACGGTGCATACAGAGTACCAGCAATGGCGACGGGCATCGTCGTAGATGGCTGTGCGAGTGTTATATTTCTTCAAGATACCGTTCGAAATCTTATTCAACTCAGGAGCGTTGAATTAAGGAACGTCGGTCACATAGTGATAAGTGAACGTGCTTTGAATTGGTCTCCTTTTAGTAGGGATAGTGAAATGAATCCCGGTATCAGAATCACCATTCAAAATAGTACAATAAGTGAAATAGCGTCACATGCCATACAAGGGAGAGTGAACGAAGTGCTCATTAGTGACAGCCGAATAGACAATCTAAGACCTTTCGCATTCTCTAGTCTCGTTGGTGTTAAAAATATTGAACTTAAAAATAATGTATTTAATAATATAGACATACAGACTTTTAAAAAATTCACTACGTCTAATTTTATTATCCGTGGTGGATCAATGCATGCGTTACCGAGTAGATTTTTATCAGATGTAGAAGTAACTAATTTATTTCGATTAGATGGAGTAAATATTAAATATTTGTCCAGTTGGACGTTTCTCGTCCATTCACCAAAGAGAATTATAATAGAAAATAACGTGATAGATTTAATAGAGGGCGACGGTTTCCATATGGTATCCAGAGGGCCGATAACTTTTAGGAATAATACGGTGTCCACATTGAGAAAAGGCGCTTTCTTAGGTTTAACCGTAGACAGTGAAACGTTTGCAGTGATGGCACGTCAGGAATTATTAATCGACAACAACACTATTACAAACTTGTCGCCGTCTTCTTTGCTGTTCAACCACACGACACTTACATTGCGCGTTGATGGCCTGAATTTAAACGCAACGTGCACTTGTGAGCTCGCAGAGGAGTGGCGCGAAGTTTACAACACACAAGGTAGCATTATAAACTGCTGGTATGATCTCGAGGGATACTTTATATCCTTGCCTACATTCGTCAGCATCCGATGCGGACGTTTCAAGCAAAACTTTTGGATATTCGTATTAGTTGGTATCCTTGTTGTACTGTTGGCCTCCGCTATTGCAATATTTTTTATAGTCAAGAGAGATAATGAAAAGAAGAAGAAGCTACAAATTGTATTGCCCGATGGTAAAACGTATAGAGAAACAGAATTTCATGTTATTGTTGAAAGAGCTGAGCTTTTAACCACAGACTTATAATCATAAAAAAATATGTGTATATTCAAAAATATATTTGGAAAACTTAATTGTAATTTTAAACATTCCGATAGAAAAAAAATCATCGTTCTACCTCAAAGTTTTTGTCAAACTACAGAGTGCCAAGTATAACATTAATTCTGAACAGTATTATATACATACATTAGATTAAATTTATTCGTTTATGTTTAGATTCTAAATAATAATATTAGTTGAACGTAATAAATAAGTACAAAGGTGTAGAATAGGACTATTTCTTTAATTCAGCACATTAAAGTGTAGAGCGATGGTGTAGAGAATTTTGAAGTGCATTAAAGTGGAGTACGTATTTATACTAAAATAGAATATTAGAAAATTACGTACCTACCCACCAAAAGACAATATGTTTAAAGAAGTAATGTCTCATAAGAAAATAAAATGATGATGGGACCTGTGCGTTTTATTTACTAACAAACTAACATATTTTTTTATAATTAATAAAAGCGTTAAAATAAGCTAATCATTAAGATAATACATTTAATGTAATATGTTGTTTAAATATAATTGTTGAACTAAATGTTATTAAAAATAATATTATAAGATTTGTAACACATTTGCTTGCGAATTGCAAAGGAATGAATTGCGACCAACTATGTTACTGCTTTTCTATTATTCATTTAGAGGACATGCACCAGCGAAATGAATTAAATTCAATGTTTCTACAATGTTGTTTGACGCTTTATGAAGCACTGAATTTCCCTGGAGAACGCAGGATACAGAACGTTTGCGTTTTTATAGTTTACGACCTAATACTTTATTTGTTCTTTATCATTTTACTCTTACCTGTAATCAATTTACATTATATTTTAAGAGTATACTGCTTTTATTTGCTTGCGCTGCGAAATAATTCATACAGCATACTTATGTTATATGTATATTCTTTAACATTGGATCTACATTCTCAATAACAGAAGATAATGATTTTCTTTCGTATATACTCATAATTTGTAGAATACAATTTGTTTCTGTATATGATATGTTGGCTATCTCTATTTCACACTTTGTATAAATGTGTTGATGTATACAGATGCAGATAGCAAATGCTATCGGACACTTCACAAGGCATGCACTTATTAGATACTAGCTGTGCCCGCGACTTCGTCCGCGTGGAATAGTGACTGCATAGTAGTTACTACTTAACACACAATTATTGAGTAAACACGTCTTTAAACACGTACTATCATATATACAACTAAATTATAAGTACTTACACATTATTATAAAGTTAAGAAATAAAATAAATAATAACACAAAAGAACTGTTAGTAAAATTTATTACTAAACTGAGCTAGGTATCAAACTTAGGTACAGAAGAGTTCAAAATTTCCAGGATGTGGTTATTCTCCCGCTCCCATATTCCTTCTACTTTCACAGACGTTCAACTTTTCCCTTTCACCCCTAGTAAATGGCTGAACCGATTTTGATCTAAACCATGTCTATTGTCTAATCATACCTATATTTTATGTACATGTCATATCCTTTCGTTTGGTACTCCATTTGGATTATGTATCCCCACTATCACCCCTAAGGTGCCCTATATGTAATAAACAGATTAACCAATTTTGATAAAACATGACTAATTGTAATTCACACGTCATTTGATATGCCGCTTGATTATATTATTTGACCACATTCGATTATTCATTCCCACTTTTACCGCTATAAATCAATAAATGGATGAACCGATTTTGATTAAATATGCCTCATCATACTTCTCACGTCAGGTCATGCTCTTTCATTTGATATGCCACTTGGGTATATTATTTGACAACTTTTATTCCCACTTTTATACCTATATCCAATAAATGGATGAACCAATTTTGATAAAATATGTCTTATTGTACTTTACACGTCATGTCTTTCATTAGATACGTCACTTGAGTATATTTGATAAAATTCATTTATTTATTCCCACTTTTACCCCTATATCAAATAAATGGATGAACCGATTTTGATAAAATTTGACTAATTGTTTCTGACATGTCGTCTATTTTCATTTGATATATCACTTGGGTATAACCTACATTAACAACCTACATTAACAACTAACATTCGTTTTTTTCATTCCCACTTACCCCTATATAATATAATAAACAACTAATGTAACAAAAAAACGCATCTAATTGGTATTACCCGTTAGCGAGCTACGGTGGCACAGACAGACACGCAATACACACATAGCGGACATAACACCCCTCTTTTTGCGTCGGGGGTTAAAAATAATACCTACGACATAATTTCAAAGACCTTTTATATAGAAAATTTACCTAGAAGTAACCATAATGCTACATATTTGTGCAGGTTTTAGACTTATGAGCAAAAATCTAAATAAAGGTCCTTTGATTACTACCCCCTCAGCATAACCACCCCCCCCCCCCCACGCTTGGGGACTTTCGATATGATCATCTGGACATGTCAAGGAATAACTTTAGCGTATAATTTACGTAATAAAGTAATTCATGTATTAGAATGCCTTAGCAAATGTTCGCTGTGATTACTTAAATGGTCATAACTTTTTTATTTATGAACCGATTGACATGAAATAAACATTAAATGTTAAATGAAGCTTACCACAATATATTAGTGAAAACCGCATCTAAATCGGATAAGCCGTTTCTGAGATTAGCGTGTTCAAACATACAGACAAACAGACAAACAGACAAAAATTTTTTTAACAACAGTTTTGGGTTTGGGATCGATTTAGTAATAACCCCTGCTAATTTTTTTTTACATATTTTCATTGTACAGACACCACTTTTCTAGAATTTTATTATATGTATTGATTATGTTGGTCTTATATTACTAACATTACTTATACTACATATCTAATATACTGTATCAATTCATTGAGAGATAGTCATTGCTATATTTACCTTTTTAAATCAACATTTGTCATTCAACACACACATGGGCAAAACAATACATATGAATTTCTTTAAAACATTGCGTAAACTTTTATTCAGATTTCCATACTTACCAAAGTTGTATTGTTAACCTTTAAGCAACAAATTTCAAAGCGAATTATCGCCCATACATAAATTGTTCTTAGCATTTTCATACATTACCTTTGTACATAATTTTCTGCTGAACACTAGATAATATGAAGGTCACTATATTCACATAAAACTTTAGCGAAAGTGCCTAGGTATTAGTAGCGTAAATAAAAAAAGGTGATCTTCAATTCACCGACTCAAATACAAAACATTATTAACCTTATCGTTACACTAATGTGCTAGAGTTTTCATACTCTTATTATATTTGTAGCTAATTTGATGTTACAGTTTCGTCGATTGTAGTCGTCGTTGATGCTCTGAAATGATGCTTTAAATTGTCGATTTTTTTTTTCACCATTTACACATCCGTTTTGTAGAAAATCTTGCAAAGATACCCACAGTCCCGGGCAAGGAGCCGTGGATTATGTCGGAATCTTACAAACTAAAACCCCATTGTTCCAAGCTTCGAAGACGCGGTTATTGCTTGCAATTCGTTCATTACATACGTCATGTCCTGTAAATATATAATTAATACTCACCGCAGTAGAGGTTGGCCATCCAACACATTATGCACGCTGGGCGGAGAAGGCAGGTCCAGGCCACGGTACAGGAACATGGCCTCGCTTTCATCGCTTTCGTCCCCGCTCGGAGTCGCACCGTTTGTAGCCAGCATTTGGAGCTCCACTACCGTCACTTGGGGACAAGGAAAAGAAACATTGGAAACAGGAGAAACTATATAAAACGCTTTTTTATGTACACGTTACGGTGAATTTACATCAAGCGAATGCTCATTCTAACCCCACTATGTCAAACTCTTTTAGTGTAAACAAGCGTAGAGCATAATTCTTTCGTTGTTTTTAGTGCGTTCGAAAATATTCTATGCAATGTTTTAATACTGAACAACACTGAATACGAGTTTTCGTTTATCAAGATCACGAAAAATTGCTCTTACTCTAGCTTTAGCTCTATGTTCGTTTGATGTAAATGCACCGCATTAAAAATCTGATCTCAAATCTATGTCGTGTTATAATAATGAACCAACAACTGATATGATTAATACCATGTCGAAAAGATGAATAGATTTGTATGTTCATAAAAACTTAATCAACCTATTTATTTATGTTATTTCATTACTAGCTTTAGCCCGCGGCTCCGCTTGAGTTGTAATATGTAGATAAATTTCACTTTCATAGACGTGTACAATTTCAATGTGAAATTAATTCAATCCGTTCCTCATACAGACAGAATATACTTTCATTTTAATAGCTATTGTTATGGACTGTTATGTGTGGTTTATTATTATACTCAGGACAATTACGACTCTCCTAATCAATCGCTCTTTTTATAAACCTCAATCAATTAAATTCGCGTAACGAATCCAGGAAGCACGTTCGAAAGTGACAATGCTTCAAATTCGAATCAAGTCGCAATAAGATTACAATGGATCCCAACACCTGCACGTAAGTATTCAGCTCACGACACGCCGCGGTGCATCATAATGATGAATCGAGAGTAAATATTAGCTAGCTGTTACGCCGCCTCACTGTTATACGAGTGACCTAGAAAATTATTAATATACTTTCATAATACTGCAGAATAGGTGTGTTGTTTGCAAAAGGTACTTCAGTCTACATTAAAATTTATTGGATGATTGCCAATACTAATAACGATCAATCGAGCAAAGGAAATACGAGATCTAATGAAACACGCGAGCGTTCGTCATTATTAATTTAAGAAAGTTTAAAGTACACATGGAATTTATTAATCGATTGAAAAAATTTATTGCACATTTTGTTAGTCACACGAACGTGATTCAGTAAACATAAGCAGAAAGTAAACAGTTACCTACCGAGAGAAAATATCTCACTGCGGGAGTAATTGAATATCCTTTGCCAAGAATTAATAGACTTAACGATTTTCTTTTTACTTCGTCGAGAAATCAGACGAAATCGAATTATACGATACATTTTTTTGAAATTGATATTTTGGTTTAGTGGCATTAAATATACATTTTTTTTTCTAGTGCCCTGGTTCTGAAAGAATTTGTTTGCAGCTGATGCTGCTGATGATCAGAAGATCATCATCAATCATCTTCTCCATCGTTACAATGTTCCAAATTTATCTAACTCACCTCTCATTTAATAACTAGATTAAGTAGGAATACTTTTACAACGAATTGAATTCAATATTGAATATATCAATCAACATTCCCCATATTCTTCTTCTTTTCTGCCGTAATTCTCCAGACGAATAAATTTTCACAGAACAGTAAATACGAAGCCGAAGCTCTTAATATCTGGAGCCAGAAAATTAGCAGTTCACACGCCACCACAATGTATCCGTTGTGCATCCAGTTCCATCTCCAAATTATACTAGGACCTGATGGTGCCGGACAAAATCCCAAAGACCTACACTTAGAGTAACTCCATGGTAATTTACTACATGGTAATTTATAATAATACACGTGTATATCGATATCAGGAGACAGAAGGGGATCAGCACACACCCCTATAGCATACATCAGTGCCATCTCCACTCTTACCAAACCCTGGTAAAAATTAGCCGCAGGTAAAGACCTATACTTACAGTCAGGGGTTATATCAGGAGAAAAAAGGGTATCACCACACACTGCTACAGCGTATACCAGTTCCATCTCCAATGTTACCAAGCCCTTGTAAAAAAACTTAAAAACTTATACTTACAGTAACTCAGGGGTGATATATCGATATCTGGAGCCAGGAGGCGAGCAGCACAAGCCGATCCAGCGTACACCAGCTCCATCTCTAAGTTCACCAGGCCTTGGCGCTGAGAAGTCAGAGGACGGTCTTCGTATCCCGAGCATAAGCAGCGGAATCCGTATCTGCTTTCATCGGCCCTGTTGGTTGAAATGTTTTTAATATATATACCAAAAATTTAACTGGTTAACAAAATTATCGAATCTTTTACTGATGAAAAAGAATATTTCATAATTCATCGTCCATTAGATAATTGTAACCACATTGTAACTTACATATAAGAAAATGTTGCGCCTTTTTTATATCAATGTTCCTTAACAGAATATATGACCACTGCAAGATTAAGATGAGTTTTTATAAAAAAGAAATAATGCTTACTCTTCATCATTCTTGTACTCATTCAAATAATCTGAAGCAGTCTCCAGTGAAAATATAACTTCGTTCCCGGGAACCAATAGTCCCTTGTGAGGCCAATCAGCAGACCTATCAAAACAAAATATGATTAATACATGAAATCGTATCAAAGTCTTAAGAATTGCGTAACATTTTATCAGTAATTCATGATTAAAAACGAGGACTTTGTTGGTACTTACGTGTTGGAAAGTCTAGGCGTAACGCTCACATAAGTACAATTGTATTGCATGCACGGTGCTTCAAAGCATCCCTCGTCAAGCTCCTCTACGTCACCCGTATCCGATGTTAACTGGATTAACCTCTGCAATAACTCCCGAGTTAATGTCTATTTACAACCGTCACTTTAAATAAATTATTAAGAAGAAGTATAGAAAAGATATTGTAAAAGTCTGTAAGTTGAAAATTATCTCATGCGAAGCCACGCGACACACGACACACGTCGAAACCCGAAAACCGTCTAAATAATTAATTTATTTCTAATTTTCAAGCTCAAACCCAAGCAGAAACCGAAACGCGATATTGTGTTCATAAGCCAAACGCGTAACCGTGTTGTTGAAAGCCTAAGTTTCATCCAAGCGTAGTTAAGTTCAAGCGGTACTAGAAAGCTTAGGTCCTGCTTGCCACTAAACCGTAATCTTATACTATAATAAATAAGTATACTATTGTAATTTTATCCATAGCTTATACTTTAACCCACACGTTTTTATAAATAACAACAAACAAACAACAATGTTGATAAGTACATATACTTTATTGAGCTGTTGAAAATTTTGTATTTTTTTTTTTTTGTGATACAAATTGAAAAAGTTTTCTTATGAGTAGGTTTGTAAAATATAGAATATATAACATAATAATTAATAGTACCAAAATAAAAGTGACTAAATGCCTAGCAGACTAAAATCTATCATCACCATACATCATCTTACTATGTCTATACCCATCACAAAATAAAAGGCCCGTTTTGATTCGTTTTGACATTTGATTTCGCGTCTAGTAATGTAACCTAAACATGACTCGTTACTCCATACTCACGATAAATCGATTCAAGTTTACATGATCAAATCATCATGTACAACACTTCGCCGAGTGAGCGGTACCCGTCATTGAAAAATGTAAAAATATCTTCAGAACATTTCGAT
Source organism: Colias eurytheme (assembly GCA_907164685.1). Taxonomy (NCBI): domain Eukaryota; kingdom Metazoa; phylum Arthropoda; class Insecta; order Lepidoptera; family Pieridae; genus Colias; species Colias eurytheme. The sequence continues at coordinate 517,461 of CAJQZN010042961.1, forward strand.
TGGTAAAAAATAGAGAACTTCATGGGCATGAACTGCCAAAACTAGCCTTTTATTTTGTGATTACAGCTATGTATATACATACTCTAAATCCCATTCCTTGCTCTTTGTTTTATAGTATAGAGTCTGAAAATATAGTACCTACTTAACTATACTCTATTTAATTATAAATTACATAAATGTAAACTATAACTATAAAAAAGATAATGCAGAAATACTAGTTATAATATGCTAAAATAGTAATATTTATATGCTAAAATATTCTAATACTTAAAAGGATATGAGGTTAAAATATATACAGAATAAAAATTCAGGTGAAATATTAAATATTAATGGAGAAGGTATATCCAATAATAAAAAATAGTAGGTAGGTGTCAAGCAGGTCCTAATTTGAATAATGTCAAAATTCAAACCATTCCAAAGATACTTTACTCACGTAATCTCCCGTTTGTTTGTGTATGAAGAGTGAATGAAAGTGAGTGTTGGAAAATATACAAATGCGTGGATGATGGACGATGCACTACCTTATATACCTTACGGAATGGTGGATCTGACGCTCGGAAGTCGCTCGAGCAGTGGCATCTGTGCCGCGGCGACCCCGCCACCGCATAGATCGTCAGATTGTCTTCTTGTTGCGCGGTTATACTTCGCGCATCCATGTCTAGAACGATCCACGATACTTGCGGCGGGAATAGCACTCTGAAAAGCATGCGATTAGAATATGATCGATATCAATCAAACAAATTAAACAACAATTAAGCATAATTATTTATTTCCTGTTTCAATATTTTTTTCTGTTTATTTTTACCTCATGTTAGAAACAGTGGCCTGTTTATAGGGATGGTCACTTTCGATCCGAGTGATATATTGCGTTGTAGTAGTGGTGTTTATCTCTTCCGAAATTGGTATAAGCAAATTCATTGCAGATACGTGTGGAAGTAATTTGTGTATAATTTCGAGAAGATGTATCACACTCTGAAAGGAAACATAATATGTACTTGATAAAACTGTCTTAAAATAAAAAAAAGAATAAAATATATTATGTATTTCTGTGGGTACAGTAAAAATGGTATGCTTTGTTGAATTTTCACCTTTGAGTCATCTAATCCTTCGAGGCTAGCCAATACATATGGCATCAAGGTATTAAGAACTGGTGACTCTTGCAATACAGATGCATTTCTTTTCAGATCTTCTGTTGTCAGCTCATTTCGGAGTGCACAAAACAGCTCTGCGCCGCGGTCAATCACCATAGAGGCAACTCTCAAAGTTATCGCACGAAGCGCGGCCATCAATGTGTCCGGATTGTCGGTACAATTCAATGGTTTTGTTGTACTAAAAGCATAAAAATATTAGTAATATTTTATACCTTTAAATTGTGATACTTTAACGCATTTCAAAAAAAAACAAATCACGGAACTTACCCATAATATATGAGGCATGGTAATTGGCCTCTCACCAAAGTGGTACCATTAAAACTGAGAGAGCAGGATGAAAACTGGAATGTGGTACCGTCAGGTCCCTTTACTGACGCCAAACCACTGTCGCCATTGGCCGTTCTGCCTCCGTTATTGCAAAGTCTCAGTGCGTATCGTAAGTCTTCCTATAATGAAAACATTACAATCTCAGTACATAAGTCTTTCGTTAATAACAAATTTACTTTAAATCTGTATCGTAAAACAAGTTAATAGAAATTGAAAATACCTTTAATGGTACGGGTTTATCGAACTTGATTTGCACCATATCATGTTGGCAGTCACCTGCAGAGAAGGTGCCATGTACGACCTCCACACTCATCCAGCAATGCGAGGCTCGCGCTTCCTCAGTCCCTGAGCGTAACTACAAACCATTCATAAAAATATATTCAACCTCTTTTGTAGCGCCAAAACAACTTTACATAATTATAAAGAAAAAAGAAGAGAAATGAACAGCAAAAATATAAATTCGTTAGCTCCAATTACCCGCACGTCATGTAAAAGTTCCAGGGTGTAATCAAAAGATCCCGGGCCACCATAAACGCACGCTCCGATCAGCATTATACCAGCACGGTCTACGGTGAAACAAATGGCATCGGGACTGCCGCTGCTGGTGTTCCAAGAGCGGCTGGTGTTCACGCGGATAAAACGCGACGGGGTTATGAGATGTTTTATTGAAGCTGTATCTGTGTCTTCCTGGGTGATTGAAAAAAGTCGTGGGTTAAGTTAATTAAAAGGAAAAAATTTAAAGTAATAATTTATATATTTATTTGTAAAACAAAAAAACGATGTTTCTAACTCATTATTTAAGTTACCTTGATGTTCTTTGAACTGAAAGCTAACTCAGCTATTATGCGCACGATAAACTTGCAACAAAATTCCGTGAGTTTCTCATTCTGTTGAATCTCTCCGTGTTCATGTGGCTGGCCACAATGTCGAGTCATCATCTGCTCTTTAATCGGTGAAATTACCATGTCCAATAGCTTGGGTATTATATCCAGTAGATGCCAATCATTATGATTTGGCTTTGATGTAGAAGGCAGTTGCTAAAACATAATTTGTTTTCATAAATATATACGTATCACGTCTGATACTTTTGTATTCCTTACAACAACATTCAAATTTTCCTATTTTCAGCTCATTGTATTAGTAAATATAATAATTAATAACCATAGAAATCTAAATAATAGGACACTAGAACTGCTATAATGTCGTAATTAGTATGAAAACCAATGTCGCCAAAATCAACACATTTAAACAAATTAAACAAATACACTAAAATACGCTAAACAGTACACATAATTAAACTATGCCTTTTATTGGACAACTTAATCTTAGTGAAAACTAACTTAAATATTAAATTCAGCTTATAAATATTATGTATCCTAACACACGATTTTACGGTTTATTTTAGAATAACATCCCTAGGTACATGAAATGTTTTGTTTATTTTCGCTCCAATACGGACAAATTCGGCTTTTCTACAACAGAGGGCGTCAATTTACAATAGAAATAACTTTGAACCTAAACACATACCTACAAATAAAGTTGAAATTTGTGTTAAACGTGATAATACGAACAGTCGACTGTGACATTCGTTGTTATTTAGATTTCTATGGTGACACTCGTAATACTTGTAAATCCATACTTATATTATAAATGCGAAAGTAACTCTGTCTGTCTGTCTGTTACTCAATCACGCCTAAACTACTGAACCAATTTTTATGAAATTTGGTATGTAGATATTTTGTTACCCGAGAAAGGACATAGGCTACTTTTTATCCCGGGAAAATGACACAATCCCGGAAATCCCACGGGACCGAGAACTATGCGGGTTTTTCTTTGACTGCGCGGACGAAGCCGCGGGCGGAAACGTAGTATTCTATAATTTAAAGGAAAAACGGCATTATTTCTTACAAAAAAATACTTAACGATGAAATGTTATGCCTTTATTAGTATAATTACAACTTGTGGAAGAATTTCCACAATGGGAAATGCACGTGTCGAAAGCAACTGAACAGCGATGAACGCACTGGTGGCTTGGAAGTCACACGCGCTTACGACTTCTAGTGTCTTATTATTTAGATTTCTATGATAATAACATATTTTTATTCATTATAATTATATTTACCCTAGCGTCTCTATTAGCCCTTGGTGGGATCGGTGGTGGTTTCGGAGAATGCTGTGAATGCGCTGAGCGCGGAACTGTCGCTGACTTACTGGGTATTTCTTTGACGACCTGTTCAAACCAAACAAACATTTATTTTATTAATTACAATTAAGTCCTGCATTATTTCTAAACTTTATTCAATATTTAGGGTTTAATTCACAAACAGACATAAATATCGTACTTTGTTGTCATTTTTTTTCATTTCATTTAACATGATGCAGCTTTGAGTTACGGGTACGATGTACTGCAGCACATCGCGTAAACTTCGGAAACCACACATAGCAGCGCATGTTGCTGTTAAATCTCGGATTTTAGAGGCAGGCACTATTCCATCCTAGAACGTAAATAGAAAATTAATATGCAGTTACTTTTATGGAAGAAAATATCAATATACAAAGTCACTTTAAATGATAACGCACCGAAACACTGTACAGCAGTGCACACAAGTGATGCCACTTTAAAATGGGAGTCGGATAGAAGGCGTGGAAACAAGCTGTTACTGTTTCGTGAGCTTCTTTAATTATGCTATTAAACATCTCCAGAGCGAATTGTACGTAGCACGCTTTGTGTGATTTGCTTCTACCCGGCTTACGCGGCAACATGTTGCATGAGGGAACTGGATCTGCCATTATGACTTGAATAAGATTTCGAATGTCCGCTATAATGTCAACATAGGCCAAATATTCTTGTGAATTCCTCTTCCTGTTGTTTTGAGGATATATCTCATTGATGTACGATTTAACAATTCGTAAACAAGCACGAATAATATATACAAGTCTTTTCTGATTTTTCATGACATTTAGCTTGTGATAAGTTATCGGAATTTGGCTATTTGTGTCTAGTAATATTTCCTTCAAAGTAGTCCAACCCCATTGAAGCAAAGTTATAAGAGACTTGAAACAAGCCACGGTAACTTTCCTTGATATATTTTTCGTAAGAACGTTGATTGGTTCACCGGGATCTTTTCGTCGTTTCGGCACTTGATCATGACTTATAACATTATACAGCAGACACGGTATTTGCCCAGCATTAACATCGGTTCCATTGTTGGATTTTTTGGAGGTTTTAAAATGAAAGCCTACATCATCGTTAATAACGATAGCTTGGCCTGTGGAACCGCAGTCTGAAGAAGGTCCATTTATGCATGCCCATGCCACATACCACCTTTGTGCCTATAAAAATAAAGGTTTTATAAATTTTATTAATTACGACGTTTAATCAATTTTTCAACTTAGTTGGTAAGTAATGTATTCTTACAGTGAGGGGAATTGGATTCTCAAAGAGCATTGGGTATCGATCTCTAGGCGCACACTCGTACGGAATGTCCCCAGTTTCAGCTAATACTTCACCATCGCCTTCTTGATCACCTCCTTCAGTACCAATATCGATGAGTTTAATCTTCGCTGTATACTCTCCACGTCCGCCGAAGAGTCCATATCCGCCTATAATTTTTAATGGAAGCACAGATTAATTTAAAATTATCAATTACTTGATTAATAATGATGATATAGAAAAAAGATAACTTGCCCAAAAGTATATCCGTGTCACTCATAAAACGAATTGCTTCAATTGAATGTCCAGAATAGCCCCAACCACCGCCATGGCTCTCAAAGCGGTTCACAGTTAAGAAGTCTTCGCGCAATGGGGACGCGGGCAAAGCCAGACTATCTCTTTTACATTCCACTTGAGTAAGTCTAAGAAATAACATCAAATAAATGTTTTAAGAAAAATGGAATATAAAGTAATAATCTTCTTAGTGTTATTTTATTTACCTATTATCATGAACGTACAGCAACGAATCTATACACCCAAGCAAATGCAATGCAGCATGTATCCTGGTCACCGAGCAGCTCTTAGCGATCGGCAAGGCAAGATCCTGATTCAGAATCGTTACGTTTGCAAGAGCGACTCCATCTGTTGGTTTCTCGTCACTATTGCTGATCCATTCAAAGTTCTCAAGATTTCTGAACTCTTCGAGACGTCGCATGATGCCATAATGTGGGTATTCAAAGTCAATATCATTGACGAAACCCTCTGGATCATTTTTGCAGCATCTCTGTAACTTGTGTGCATCGAACGCTAGGATGTTGTAGGACTTTATTACTCTCATCTGTGGTTGGTAACACCACAACACGTCATAGAGAGGATCGAGGCAAGCGAGGGTATTGATGAAATCGACCTGCTCTGGTCCAGACCATGGGTAGCAAGACCCATCAGCTTTACAAATTGTTACACATTTGAATGTATGTTCTGGTCTGTTGGGTAGAACAACTGAAATAAATTGGTTTTCTTTAATACAATTGTTGTCCGGATTTTAATTAAATAAAGACTTTATAAATATAGCTAATACATACTTATTGTATTATTATTCGCCGTTATGGTAGAACTGAAAAGCGTATCAGTTTTAAGGAGTGCTTGTGAAACCTGAAAACAATTACACGAAAAAAAATCATATAATAAGCTTTAAAGATAACTCAAAAATTATATAGTTTCATGATTCATTTCATTTACCTGGACGAATGTTTGATCTCCTGATGCGGATATGGAAATGGCCTTACAGTTGTATTTAGGGCCTAGACGTGGTACTCTGCCAGGAGTTGCGTACCATATCGAACATCTATCTGTCCGTGGCTCATCCATGCGGGGACGACCTAGTGCCCCTTTCTGTATATAGCATACAAAATATTATAGTCTGTTCATCACCACTTTACGTGAATTTTTATTATGACTTGTTCAGCAAAAATTGGAAAATTACAAACCTGATAGTTGCCAAATGTATATAATTCGCCATCATTCGTCAGGACAGCTGTATGATTGCTTCCAGCAGCAATAGCAGAGGCTCTAGGAATTCTGACTCGTATGATCCTATGATGTGCGGATATGTCTCCCGCTCCCAAAGCGCCGTATTGATTTGAGCCAAATGTTAGGACATCACCTGGATAATAAGTAAATTTCAACTTACATTGTTAATATAAAATATTATAAACATTTTTGTACTCATTTTTTTAGGGTTCCGTAGCCAAAATGGCAAAAACGGAACCCTTATAGTTTCGTCATGTCCGTCTGTCCGTCTGTCCGTCTGTCCGTCTGTCACAGCCGATTTACTCGGAAACTATAAGTACTACAGTGATGAAATTTGATGGGAATATGTGTTGTATGAACCGCTACAAAAATATGACACTAAATAGTAAAAAAAAGAATTGGGGGTGGGGCCCCCCATACATGTAACTGAGGGATGAAATTTTTTTTTTCGATGTACATACCCGTGTGGGGTATCAATGGAAAGGTCTTTTAAAATGATATAAAGTTTTCTAAAAAACATTTTTCTTAAAGTGAACGGTTTTTGAGATATCAGCTCTCAAAGTCGTAAAAAGTATGTCCCCCCCCCTCTATTTTTATAACTACGGGGTATAAAATTCTAAAAAAAATAGAGGTGATGCATGCTAATTAACTCTTTCAACGATTTTTGGTTTGATCAAAGTATCTCTTATAGTTTTTGAGATAGGTTGATTTAACTGTAATTTATTATATTTGCTGCTACGGAACCCTTTGTGCGCGAGCCCGACTCGCACTTGGCCGGTTTTATCTTAATATTATGTTAAATAAAAAATCCATTGTATTATGGAAATAAAGGTGTTACTTACCAAGATGTGTCATTAAAACGGTATGATGCAGGCCACAAGCTATGGCTTCTACTTTATGTCCACCAGGCAGAGGGATCCGGGCTGGTGGTAGACTGCTGCCTTTGAAGCTGGGATCCTTGTCCACATCGTCTTTAGAGCAATGTGCTTCATATTGTAGATATTTCATTTCCTCTTCCGCAGCTTGCTCAGATGCTATAAGATAAAAAGGTAGCCATATCTCTTTACAAAATAAAATGTACAAATGTAAAATAGCAAATTTAATTGGTAGGTTGATTATACTCGGATTTTTAATTAGATAAAGTAAACTGACAGCAGCTAATGTCACTTTGTAAAATAATGTTGCCACATTTAAAGTAATAGTGAGGAATTCAGTTCTCATTCAATCAGATGAATGAACAATGAATGTGAATAGTTCATCATTTCAAACTATAAAATAACATTATTTCTAATTATAATATATAAAGCTACATAAGATATAAGTTACTAGTAGAGTGTAATTATAATCATTTTTTTATTTTTATTGTTACGCTGTTTACGTTATTGTTTTTGTAATTTTTTCGTTAATTGTAACTAATTACGTTGTGTTTGTTGTCATTGTTGTGTTTATTTGATGTTATATTGTTACAAACTAAATATTCACTAGACGATCGATTCAATTTCATTCATTCCCGATTTTCAATCATTCACTTTGTGACAACGCTATTTTTATTACATCAAAAACTGACAACACAGAAAACGTCAGTTTACTTTAACTAATTAAAAATCCGAGTATAGCTGGTTTTTAAGCTTAGCTTAGCTCTAGCATAAATGTCTTTAAAATAAGTTTAAATTACGTAGCAAGTTTTAAAGAAACTATATATAAAACAATTGTAGTTGTAAGTGGAGGCTCTATCGGATAAATTGTTCATAACATTCAAAAAAATAGAGCGCGTGTGCCGAGCACACGTATCAGAAGTGAAACTTCTTTGGAAAGATTTAAAAAATACCAAAATCGTCGTCTTATTGCCATGACGCTACCTTGAAATTCTACTACTGTGTAACCGAAATCAAAGCGTTATTAAATCGCGTTTAAAAACCTGTATCACACAAAACCCTTAGCGTAAGCAATCTATCTATCTACACACTGAGAGCGGGTTGGTATTTAGGGAAAAGCGTCACAGATACAAAACTTACTACTAGCGATATCATAAACAGACACATCGTCCTCACTGTCGGGCACGCGGGAGGCGGATTCCACTTCGGCGCAGCGCCGACAAATGCCGCACGTGCTGCAACCGCTCTCGCCTTCACCGCAACCACATTTCCTGTTAAATAAATAAATATACATTAAAAATATATATTGACATAATAGATTCTGCTCGTTCAGCTTATATGAACAGGCTCTATGGATTTATATACAAACTATCCTTAGGATACAGAAATTATATCAACGAACTGTAATACTTGTTTAGTCAGATTTGAATTAAATATCAAATAGTAACAATATAAATTGAAAGGTAAATTCGAATAGTTATACATATATTTTTTTTTTATTTTATTTGATTTTTGAAAACGATTTTGAGCCGCATCTTATTGTCTAATCTAAAATACATACGTTTATTACACTAATATAACTAGTGTATTATTATAATATTATCTGTGCTAATATTATAAATCTATTAAAGCTTATGAGGATGCTTATTACTTTTCCTGTTTTACGTTTCGTAAGATATTATAATAGTAACTTTCGTTTTACGTTACGATCCCAAAGCATTCCCTACGCGATACGAAATAGTGAATGAGAATTTTCGAAGTATAAATGTTATCTTAGCGCCATCTAGTTCGCATAAGGTTATAAAATGTTTTGTCTCGCCAGTATTGATTTGTGAATTTAGGTACTAATTGGCGCTAATTATAACAATGTACTTGTACCGAATTTGTGTTTCTAGGCTGGAAACGCAATCAGGTTTGTATGACAGGTATCGGTTTTGGTCGCACTGCTATCTACTTTATAGTAAATTATTTTGAAGACATTATGTTTAAAATATCAGTCAGATGAAGTAAAAGGCAAGTTCCTTTAAATAACAATATGTAAAAAATACGCAATAAAACAAGTACCTAATTATTAATCTTTTGTGCAGTAGGTATATCGGTCTGCTTAAGATTCTGAGCATGTAAGAACCACTTTTACCTTTCAATTTACTTACTATTGTGAAACATGTGAAATAGCCCAGTAGTTTAGGCAAATGCAGTTTTATACCACCAGTTTATATCACAATTTTTTAATTTCTTCCTCTTATATTAAGTATGTACAATGTACATAGTACAAAAACTTTATTCCAAGAGTTCTATAAAGATTATTTAATACATTTCGAGTTTCGGTGTCAGAATTATTTTAACTTTAAACAATTCATAATATTATTTGATGGCAAGAGAATGGAACATATTGTTCAGATAATATGTCATGACAAATTTTTCGAGTTAAGTTAGCAATGAAACTTTATCATTTATAAGGAATATTTTTAAGCTTATACTTACTCTCTAGGTATCCGATTAGGTAAAGCAGCGCAACTGCAATTGCCTGCAAATCCGGTACATTCTCTGCAGTTGACGCAGATACGGCAATAATCGGTGAGCCAGTTGTGTTGATCTGACATACATATGACCGGATCTTCTTTGGAAGATGTTTTTCCAAGAGGGTAAGGTTCTAGAGAACAATAAAATATAATTTGAGAAACTCATCTTGATATAAATACATTAAAAGTAAATTATCACCTACTTTCTTTAGTATATCCGAATTCTCGTCCACATTGGCCTTTGTTATTGATACCGAAGCTGTAGACTTGTCCCAGATTTGTTAATGCTACGGCATGAGCTTTACCTAAAGCAACCTGTACAAAAGAAAAACAGTTCAAATGAACCAAATTGAATTAAGGCAAATAATAAAATAACATTGTTTTATTTCATACTTACATTTCACAACTTACAAGAAAACATAAGGAACAATTCAAAGGTCAGATCAAAACAAATGTATCACCTGCACAATTCTTTCATGTTTCAAGCCGGAGACGATGCCAGCGGGGTCGCAATGCTGCGTATCTTTACCGAACATCAACACAAGGCCTTGTCGTGTCACTAGCGCTGTTGATCCGTAGTTGCAGGCAGCGTATACAACGTAGAAATTCTCCGCCTGAATAAAAACATTATAAATTAGAATGTAAGGAATTTTAGCAAATAAGGGGCATTATAAACTCTAGAATATTCTGACCTTTGCGATTTTCTTTGGGCGGCTAGGTTTTGGTGATCGTCGCTTATTACCATCACCATCTTCACCGCGACGGGCAATCCCAGTAAAGAGAGCTGACCCGTTATCAAGAACCAATATAGCGTGAACTCCTTCATGACCAACTGCAACCTGTGAATATGAAATTAATAAGTATTATGTTTCAACCAAGATAAATTAGATTATATTATGGTTAATTAAGACGATATTTAGCAGTATGAGTTATAATGAAGCGCAAAATATTATAAATATCTTTCCACCTGTATGACCCTTGTTTTTCTTATTTTTGGCTGTTCATTTCTAATAAAACAAGTTTCTTTCATTAGTGTCCACCGTCCAGTGTAGCTTGATGACATCTTGTATCCCAAACTGGTTGCTTTTCCTGTATAGTACACCTGAAAAATAAAAACGAAACAAATTATATTGTGTGATAATAATATAAGAAAGAAAGAACCAAGTATATTATATAGATAGAAGCATACTTTTCCGGACGCAGTAGTGAGTAGGCCAAAGTCTTGTCCAGCGCTGATCGCGATTAGTGGGTCCTCCTCATTGTCATCCAGTTGCACAGCTACCGGAGAGTCCAAGTCCGTGATTCGTCTATTAACACCATCCTCGAATGGCGCTCGACCAAGTGCTAGTGTTGATCGTCTAAGAAGGTGCACGTGCAGTTCTCTACAAGACTTGATCACGTGTATGCCGCCTTCTGCACGATTGGTTGCCGTTGCGGCCACATCGTAAAATTTGATTGTTAAATAGTCCTGGAATAAAGATATTATTATGTTATGTGTCAATTATAATATATGTACATAGTAATAGAAAATAATAAAAATAATATTTAGATATACTTACATAGTTAGAGAGTATGACTAGTCCGAGTTTGTTTCCATCGCTGAATACAGCTGATTTTGGTTCAATAGGAGCTGGCGATCCTGCATCTAAACGCACTGTACTTCTTAATTCAAATGTTTCCTTGTCTATTTCATAAATATCAGTCTTCTTTCTACCAATTCTTACATATAATTTATCCTAAAATGAAACAATGAAATAATTGATAGACAACATTTTGGTTAGGAAATAATAACTAGAAAAAAAAGCATTCTTACTTTTGTTTCTAATATAATTTATATGATTTCTACGAATAAATTTATTACCTTAACATAGCCCAACCATCCATGACGGTCACTGGCATAAAAGTCTGCTTTGTACAAATATACATGTTGGCGAACGGAATTGCCATAACCGGATCCAATTTTAAATAGGCCTTTGGAAGTAAAGACGTAGAGGAAACACCCGTCAGACACGAGTGATCGGACAACCAGTTCTTGATTAGAATTATTGGATGCTGACTGAAGATCTAATGGAAAACTGTTGACTAAGCACTGATGTGGAACCCCAAAGTCTAGCCAAAGGTTGCGGGATGGAGATCCTAAGATTATGGATTGTACACTTCGTTGTAACATGTTCAAATTCATTGGCACCTGAAACAGAAGTTGCATAATTTTCAATTATTTTTTTTTATTAATTTAATTGAAATAGTATATAGGGCTGGACAGACAGTGACAGCAACTTTGTTATATACTATGTACTTTACCTGAACAAGCTGTTCGGATAGACTTGGTGAAACCATAAGTAGTGATGTGATAGTTTTCAGAATAAGTTCAGATTCACCCTTTGCAACTGACAGAGCAATCAAGCAAGAGCTGCTGATGGAAGTAAGTGTGGAAGGAACATCTGGTCGGCCTTGGCCTCCAATTCCGCTTGTAATCTCCACAAGTATATCATGTAGATTTGTGATGATCTGAAAGAAATATACATATTAATAATATGCAGTTTATATTACAAAATACTCTGAATAAAATAAATTGTTAAAACTTACTTCTGTGTTTTCATGGGACAAATCCTCAGGTGCGTGAGCTTGTAATACATCAAGCAAAGCATTCAGAGCAGACTCACAGAGACTTGCATCTTTAAACCTCGCTTGATCAATCAGACTGAAAACTGTGCGCAGACCAATTCCTGTAATCTTTGAGAAAACCATTTTATACAAGCACAAAACTATAATCATTTGAAATAATAATTAAAAAATATACTTACTTTAGGAAGTTTTATAGTAGAAACTTGGTTCTGGTCATCATTATCGCTATCATCTGATAAATCTGCTACTGATCCTTGTAGGTGTCGCCATCGGGAGAGGATAGATTTACGGACGGTAGCGTATACAGCAAATTGTGATGGATTTCCTAAAAGAGCTGGTGCAAAACATATTGCAAATGCATTTGGACCTTTTGATCTTCGGGATCTGTCTTTCCTGAGGGCTCTTTTACCAGTTCTTCTATCCAATTTTCTGAATGTTACAAATTAAAAGTAGATTTTAATTCTCTGGTTGTTAATTTTTTATAATAAAATTAGTTTTGTGAGATTGTTCATTTTTTTTAATGCTTACCTGTTCCCGCTCCAACAAAGAGAACGGAAATACTTCCTGTAGTTCTCTGGCTCCAAACACCTTATCTCAGGCATTTGGTTGCGATTAGCCATTTTTATGGTTTAACCCTGAAACATACACGCAGCCCAATTTTTTTGTAAATTAAGACAATCTCAAAAGAAAATAAAATATATAAATTTGCTCTTTTAAAAAAGGGAAATTCGCTTAATGCGAAAATATAAAAATACAATTAAACAAATATAAAAATACAATTAAACAAATATTAAATTACATGAGGCTAAGAAGTTATTTTTTAATTTCTATTTAGAACTATTTACACCAAAAATTATAATACTATTCTAGATGTATAATTACAGACAATTAATCATCATCATCATCATTATGTATAGGTCAATAATTCGCATAGGTAATGAAATTATCTTCGCAAAAGCAATCAAATATAATATATTCTTGATGTTTTTGTCTCCGCTGAATTTTTGTCTTAATATTACATATATATATCTATATAATGAATAATTATTGCCCATATATAAAACACACTTTATGATTTATACAAATGTAATAAACAGAATAATGCTTTTTTTGTATTTTACCTGACTTGTTAACACCATAATTATGTAAATTTTCTACAATAGAAAAAGTAAACTCCAAACACTTGCAAATTTTGAGCTCCCATTCTAGGGCACTAATTTTCAAAAAATCAATATGCACCGATACCGACTAGTCATGCTCTTCAACGGATGAATCGTAAATATCGGTATTCCGATTTTTTAAACTTTCAAATAATATATGCTGTGAATATATAATAATTAAAATCTCTAATCTGAATTTAAACGCTCTAGTTTAAATAATATAAATGTTCATAATGATATTTAATGTTATTTAATACAAATGTATTTACATATTAATTTCATTTAACAAATTAGTTTGGAATATTAAAATTTAGATTCTCATTTTGGTATTCATTATGTTTTTCACAATACTAGTAGTGTAACCAAATCGTAACTATAGTATAAATTACAAGAATCAAGATACTATGGGCCCCTTGATGAAAGCTACACCTAGTTAGTACTAATAATCTAATATTACAATCACATTACATTGTCGAACTTCCTCAATAAAGTGCAAAAGATAAAAAAAAGACGTGTGGTACTTGGGGACGGCCGCGGTAAAGCTATTGCATGCCCGTCGGAGTGGGGACGTCGGAGCGTGAGGTTTTTTCGTTACGGAATTTCTGGATTCGGTCCCCGCGCTCAAGACCCGCGATAGAAGCTATGCAATAGAATATTTTTTTTTATGAAATCATTAATTATTATTTATTAATTGTGTTTGTGTTAGTTAAACACAAATACGAGAATCGCGAGGCGAATATCGAATACAATATAATATGTACACTGATTACCTAATATTAAGCGTATTTGTTATTCGCCTCGCTATTCGCACGAATGTGTGGTTTAAACGTTACGACGTATTAGATGTGGTATTAAATTATAGCTGCTCAGTTAAAATGAATAATAATGGCAAATTATGGATTTTCTATCAAAGTTTTAGTACTATTTCTTTGTATGGCATGATAATGTAATAAAAATATAAACATTAGTAAAAAAATAATATTCTGGATATTTAATCCATCATCTTTAACTGAATCGGTCTCAATTTCATTAATAGGTTAAAAAATCAGTGGATTTCTTTTATAATTATTCTAATTGATCAATTCATATTGAAATAAAATAAGAAATAGATTATTATCTCGTTTGATTTCATAGGATTTCATTTATTTTATTTTACCGGTTTTCAAGATTATAGACCTTTGTCGCGCCATTGTGCAGTCACGCAGTGGTTGATTAGTGTTACTCAGTGTGTCATTATGACCAGCTTGTGTGTTTTTATTGAGTTTTAGGGCACAAATGAATATATTTTTTACTTATATTTTAGTGAGATTAATAACTGTGACAATAATGCGTGCCGAACCTTTTATACCCGACTAAATAACATCTTGGAATCATCACGGTTAGTTCAAATTGATTACCTTCTAAGGTTATTTGTTGTGACATGTAGTTATACATATTCTGAATTATTTGTCATCGGCGTTGAATAAAAGTTATTGCATTTAAAAGCTTAAAAAGCACTTTAATATGATTTTTTTTAGTATATTTATTTCATTTTTAATATTTTTAGTTAACAATAGTTATTATGTGCATAATATACATCCCTATCCTGACTTGGCGTTGGTCTTACGCTTTGTGAAATCATGAAAGAATTACGATCGGTTTAGGCAGTGTATGTTAATCTTACTAAAAAGTCGCTTTTCATTATTAACAGACAGTTATTTTTAAATGTATTCTTATTCATATTAATAGCAGAACATTTCATAAACATGGATTTTAAAACTCTTTCTGTATATATATCGAATAATTGGAGTTTATCAATTGTTGTGCCACTAGACTATAATATAATGTAAAATGTGCAGCTAATATTTAGTAGAATTACAGAACTTGAAATGAAGGGCTTGCTAATAACTATATTTTAATACATTACAATTTATTTTGCTATACATTAAAGTATTTTAATTATAATACATATTAGTATTAATAATATTTCCAAATTCGTATATGGTGTTTCAGTAATGTTCTAACAATATAATAAAATTATACAAAAATTTCACCATTGCATCAAACATAAATAAACGGAGGAAATAAATAAAAAGGAAGTTTTGTATTGATTGATTATGATTGTATTGTTTCTTATGTCTAGATAAATATTCATAAAGGATGTTTAAAAACACTAAATCATATAATTATTGTATAATTGACTATTCAATTCATTAATTTAGAAAAATACAATTAATTATTTATTTTCTTATTTTTAGGAACTGCATGTAAAGTAGTAATATAAAATAATAATTACTAAATTAAACCTCTTAAATCACTTTTGAATCATAATATTTTGGTAGAAATTTTTTATGTATACATAATTATATTACTATTCATTTCAATTCATTTTGATGCAGTAAGCATTGATTCATCATTGATCTAGGTAGCTTGCTTGTACATTAATAGAATAATTTGATACTGTGTAAACCTAATTATTAATTTGATAATCAGGCTTCTTCAAACACCTCTCTGATTGAAACCCACCATGGAGGTTGGGGCACGTGCTTTGGACGTGCTACCTCTCCTGCAAGAGCGGGTAGCGGCTCTCACTGGGGGCCGCGACAGACGTGGTGGGCCGATAGTATGGTTTCCAGCAAATTCAAGACGAGACCGTGTAGCTCCAGATGACTATAGGCGATTGTTGCATTATTTAATCAGCATACCTAGGTATGTTTTCAATACAAGTTTCATTTATATTTCTGAACATACACAAATTTTAAGTTTATACAACAAAAAATTATAAGTATTAAACATTTCAGTGATTCTGTGAGGACACATGGCTTTACTATCTTAATAGATATGAGAGGTTCTGCATGGGCTGCAATAAAACCAATACTGAAAGTTCTACAAGAACATTTCTCTTCATCCGTCCATCAGGCACTTGTAGTTAAGCCTGATAATTTCTGGCAAAAACAGCGCACAACGATAGGATCCCATAAGTACAAGTTTGAGGTAATCCATCAGTGTAAATGTTAGTGTATGGTAACAATAAGTATTGATATTATCATCAAATAATAATTAGTGTGTAATCTTCTTTGCATGATTCAAATTAAATATGTTTAACATTGTTGATATGTTGTTGCACTACTTAGATAAATTGTATTTACAAATAACAAGTTGATATTTAGTATTTGATGAAACAAATTATTTAAGCTTTTTTCTATAAAGCATCAGGAAAAGTAATCTAATATTTATCAGAAAATGAAATTATTTCCAGACGACGATGATTAGCCTAGAAGCACTGCCTAAAGTAATAGATAGTACTCAATTGACACCAGATTTAGATGGTACACTACAATATGATCATGCACAATGGATAGATCTTAGACTGGTAAGTAGCTATTATATTATAGTCTGAATTTTATTAAAAACAGTAGAATTAATTGTAAGAAAAGTGGCTCTATCTTATAAATGATCTGAAAATGTAGGCTCTGGAAGACCTAATGTGGCAAGCGGGAGAGTTGTTAGATCGCCTGGATGATCTGCAGGAAGACGTCGCACGTGCTGATTTTGCTGATGACGTCACTGGAGCGAGGCGCGCGATTGACGCTCACGCCGATATTAGCAAACGGCTATCTAAAGTGCCCGTTGATGAACTAGAGTCACAAGGTATGATTTAAATTGTTATTAATTTTAACCATGATAATATATATGTTACATACACATCTTTCGTTTTGTAAGCTATCATTTAAAATTATATTTTCATATGAAAATATTATGTTAAAACATCAGGGAATATGACCACCAGGAGTGGCTGAGGGAGATAACCAAAGATAAACAATGGCCATATGTTGAGGTGATTGTCTTTATGACTCATTAAAGTAACAATGAAA
Source organism: Colias eurytheme (assembly GCA_907164685.1). Classification (NCBI taxonomy): domain Eukaryota; kingdom Metazoa; phylum Arthropoda; class Insecta; order Lepidoptera; family Pieridae; genus Colias; species Colias eurytheme. The sequence continues at coordinate 534,938 of CAJQZN010042961.1, forward strand.
TGAGGTTAACCGAAAATTTTGCACCAACTTGTTATTGACAGATGCCAAATTCTGTTGTATTATCTGTATTATAGAACGAATATAAATTTCGGAGATATTTAATGATATATTTTTTACTTAAATACTAAAAGTTTTTATTGTACTAAGTTTGAGGATTGGCTTAAATTTAATGAGATATATGCATTTATTTATTTATTCTTGAAATTAATGCGATAACAATTTATAAAACTGTATGCGCAACTAAATGAAAAAGTACACTCCAGTTATAAAATTGAAAGACTTAATAATTTATGAACAATAAAGACACGGTACATGCATCATGTTTGATTGAAATAATTGGAAACGATTATAAGCCTTGTATAGTTGCAATGCACTCTATTGTAGCTTAAATAAATTTTCGCGTCGTTGCGTTCAGTAGCCGTCTGCTATATTTCAGTGAATATTGCTCACGATTGTTTCATAATACGATAAAGTATGTCGGCATGCTAACATGTGCTTTGATTGCTTACTATCCAACATTGGGCACGGTATGATTGTTTGTTTTTGTGTTAATTTCATCAATTAAATATCAATGACGAATTGTGCCTCTATAATACATGGACGAATTTGTTATTATCTAATGGTGAATTATTCTTTTTTTCCAATGTTAATTCACAAACCTTCCGGCCATTGCTCTTTCTTATATTTCAAAGTGTTTTACTGCAATAGTTTTAGTGTTTAAAATTGTTCCTACATTAATTTGACCATATGTTTTTAATTGCTTTACATAATAATATATAAAAAAAGTTTTAATGTGTACTTGTGTTCGCGCACCACTAACGAGTGGCAAATTGCAACTGGTTTTTAAATTATGAAAGCACGAAGTTTGCCCCAGAATCGCGGTTGTTAAAATTACTATTACTTGCTTTTTCACTCAGAACAGTTTAATTTTTAACATCATTATGAAATATAAAAGTAGTGTTATATGTAAACATTGAACCAGTGAGATGTTAAGTGAGTCTTTATGATTGCGTCTTATGTTAATTAATTTTTTTGTGTCAGTGAATTTGTTTTAATGATATTATAAATGTAACATCCGCCAATTCGCACTCGGCTAGCGTGGTGAATTACAGCGTGAATCCGGATAAGGAGCTCGTGTGGTTGCAGTGGAATTGAAATTCGGTTGAAAGATAGTCGATAATGTTAAATGCAGGCGAGCGAGTCCTGCAACGGCTGGAGGCAGCCGAGGCCGCGTGCTCGGAGGCGAGCCCATATGTAAACATTGAACCAGTGAGATG
>CAJQZN010042962.1:0-13878 GCA_907164685.1 Colias eurytheme
CGCCATCCTGTTACAAATGACGCGAAATTTTGTGGGTCATTTGTAACAAGATGGCGGTTCTACAGGGGTCTTAGTAGGCAATGACAAAAAGAAAAATGATGGTCCGAACGCTGATATCGGATGCGTTAAGATACTGTGATATAAAATATAACAGTATCTTAAGATAAAATATTATAGTATCTTCACCGTGTGTGACGCGCTTAATGCGGGGATTGCGTTACTTCATATTAATTTAGAAGGAAGGATTAACTTGGACCAATATCTAAGAGTTTAATAATAAAAGTTATCTTAATACTATTATAAAGGCGAAAGTTTGTATGGATGTTTGTTACTCTTTCACGTAAAAACGACTGAACCGATTACAATGAAATTTAGCACACATATAGAGGGTAACTTGGATTAACACATAGGATAGGTTTTATCCCGGAAATCCCACGGGAACGGGAACTATGCGGATTTTCCTTTGAAAACGCGGGTGAAGCCGCGGGCGGAAATCTAGTGTTTATATAAAACAACAATTATATCCACACTTAACGGTCAGCAGGTTTGTTTTGGCAAAGAACACATAATGGACTGGAGATATACTCCAAGATTAAAGATTACGTAATATTAGAAAGAAATCCTTTGGCTTCCATCATTTGGACGTCGTCCAACGGTAATTTGGAGAAAATTAGGGAGGACGGCTAAATTCTTTTGTGCACTAAATATTATTTAAGATTTATAAATAACTATGTGAGCGCAAAAGTGCGTTAGGTACGTACCTAATAAGAGTGTGTAGTTTATCTGTACAAAAAATAGTTGTTTTATTGTTTATTGACTCAAGTTACTATGTGTTAAGTCCGGTATCCCCTATGGGGGTTTGGGATAGATACGCTATATGTCTGTTTTACTAATCGATTTTCTTAACGCATATAATGTCATCAACATACTGTGTCCTGCCTGACCGAAATATTGTTGATCTTAGTCCGCACTGAAAATTGAACTCAGGACTCTTCGATTTTATACTCTCGTAACCATTGCGTACCGAGAAGGCGGTTACGATTTAATGTCCTCTAGATTTTTATTGTACTTATTATGTACTTATAATAGAGCATGTAATGAATCCTAAATGTCTAGTTAAGGTACCAATAAGCGAAAATCACGTAAGTACCTACATTATAAACTTTTTGTTAACATATCCAGTGTATTTGAATAATATTGTCAAGTAATATACTCATATTATTATGTATTCTTTGTAAGTAACATGTGGAATCTCTTTAGTACAAGTTGAAAAGTTTTAACGAGGGGAAATTATTATATTGAAAGAAGATTCGTTGTTAGTTATGTGAAGAGCTTTGTTCATTATTACACTTCTAGAAACTTTCTCAGTATGTTTAAATATGGAGTTTTGTAACTCAGTCACAACTCCATCGTAGTAACAATTAATATTTATTATGATGTATCTTAAAAGTACCTATATATCTTATGAATAACAGTATTACCACTCATAATACAAACTTAGGCTTATGTTGAAATTGTACATTTATTTTTTACAGTTCATTATTACTCTGGAAGCTAAAGGCTATTTGTTTGAGGCATGACGTAAAATCTTTAATCTCAATGGTACCTAATTTAATTATTCTTCTGGCGCGAATCCAGAGTCATGGTATGGACTATGGAGCATAATGCATATTGCACGTATCTGTGCATATTATTTTCCTACTCTATTTCTTTGCATTTTCTTTTTGTTCGATTAATTTCTTAGAATTCATATTTGGCTGCAAAACCCATTGTTAAAGATAACCAAAAGTTATCCAAAAGTTGTAGGTAAGCATAGAATTAACAATACATTTTCTGAGAAAAATGTCTAATCAATATGAAAGGTTAGATATCGATTAAAGGTTCATCAACTAAGGTTGATGCAAAATTTACTATAAATGTATATTTTTCGATCCTAGATTGAACAACATTATCAATTTCGGGCAAGTCTATCAGCACATACTAAAGAAAAGGCTAATTACTAGAGTGTCTGTACGTGCTCGAAGACTCCACTTGAAATAATCTAGTGTGGAGCTATTCATCTTAGAAGCGTATTGTTTGACACGCCCTGTGCTAAGTTTGCCGATATTTTGTGTTTAGACGCTCTGTCTACGTGATTGGTTCTTACCTGAATGCGTGGAAAAGAGCGTAAGGTTTTTATTACTATTTATCTACAGAAAGATTGTGTTATGGATTAACTGGCGTTTATGGACTTAATTTGATGTTGGATATGAAATAATAGGTACGTATCTAAACTGTTCTAAATAAATTCACTAAATTTTTAAGTAGTCCTTTTAATTAATTAGTTAGACATAGTTATTGTTTTACCTTATTGCTCTTAATATTTTACAAAATATTAGTATCGTTGGCATATTACTTATTTAATCAGAATCTATTTTTATTGGCATAGTTTTACGCAATAGTTTCACTCGATGCTACATGGTCATAATATTGTCTGCATTTGTTCTTTGCTTTACTAGAAACATATACTTTTAAATAAAAGAAAACGTTAAGAGGGTTTTTTACACTTTAATTTTTAATATTATGTAACATAAGTTTTATTTTCAAAGACATTTTTAAATCTTTATTATATCTTCGTGATATTCTACAATAGTGATTTCATTCCTTTGATTTTGCACGTTCGCAGAATAGCCTATCTGTCCGCAAGGCGTTCAAAAGGCTTTAGGGGACAATTATATTGAATTCTGTTGTCCTTGCACGTAAAGAAAACGATTGCAAACGCAAGCAAAAATATAGAATGTAATTCTTTAGGGTCTTTTTCATTGAAACTTTTCTTAAGTTTAAATATGTCTTATGTACGGTGATAATTGATAAATATGAATGCTAGTGCTAATCAATATCAATTGGTCTACTCTACATTATATGTATTTTCCTGGTATATATTTGTTTTGAATTTAGTGAATATGATTCGGTAAATGTATGTTGTTGAAATGATATTTCTTATGAAGGTTACCGTGAATGTTCCACTATAAACTTCTATAGGTATTTTATTTTATAATCCCCTTAATTTTACGATACATATCTGTATTATGAAATTAACTATTCGTTACAAGTTCGCTGGATTTGTATCGAATATAAAAATATTTTTGTTTAGTGTGCCAACGCAAACTAAATTGATAAAACTTTTCAATTTGAGTCTTGTTTATTTAAACGCAATCGAAGCGTTACATGTTTGAACATGAGCTTTTCCTAAAAAAAAAATTGTATTTTTGTTAAAAGTTAAAAATCAAATTTACCTTTCATCCATTCGCTGACGTTACATACATCCATCAATTCATACATCCATCTATCTGTATTACAAAAATTCACATTTTAATTGAATTATGATGAAAAAGAGATACTGGACGTGGATTGGATAATACCTACCTAATTTATTTACTTAATAAAAATAAATCGCCTAATGTAGTGGTAAAACTCAACAGGGCTCGATCAATTTGTTTTTTCTTTTGAGTTTTTGTTAACACACAATGTAGTTTTTTTTGTCAATAGGGCAGAACAATATATGCTGGGACGGCTAGCATGTAAAAAACATGATTGCATAATATTATGACATTTGAAAAGAGCAAAGATTTTGGCGGTCCCGGGTGAAAATTCTGAATATCGTGAGATGATCTTTTTGAGAGAAGACTAGAATCGAATAGAATAGAATAGAAAGAACATTTAGAAGATACCATAGACATTCTCTCTCCACACACTTCATCAATAAACAGTGTAACTTAAGCAATAAATTCACAGCGTATTTTTTACAAAACCTTGCGGACATTTAAATATCTCGGCTTTAGTACTTCAAGACTTCTTGAAGCATCACAACTATGCTTCAAGCGCTGTACAAATTCCAAATCGCACTCCAACTAGTTTCAACGAGTATTATAGTAGTTAAGCAGTTATTAATATTCAAGCGTTTTCTGTTAAACTATCTTTAGGGACGGCTATTATTGTCCAAATCAATTCAATGCAAATATATCATGTTTTCGTTCATTACTGTACGTGAATTCAAGCTCTTAGTCCTGTAGTCTAGTAGTGAAAATAATTCCAACAATCAGCAGATAAACGATTATTATTAAGGATCTTCTATCCATCTCAAATTTCCGATATTTAATTCTGCATGCTTAGATGTCATCAAAATCGGTTTACTAGATCCATGTTACCAGTTTATATGCAAAAGACAAACATAAAATATACAAATATAAATACATATTTATATAAAACTAGCGGTCCGCCCCGGCTTCGCCCGTGGTACATATGAAAAATAGATGTTGGCCGATTCTCAGACTTACCCGATATGCACAGAAAATTTCATGAGAATCGGTCCACCCGTTTCGGAGGAGTATGCAGACTAACATTGTGACACGAGAATTTTATATATAAAGAGATAAGAGATATATAAATACACGGGCGAATTTTTGTTGATGGACCGTGAGTCAAATATTCTATAAAAATCTTTTCATTGTCTAACAGATCATTATTTTCATCCACACCCAAGAAATATTATTTCAATTTTAACGAGAACCATAAAATCTTATATCAAGCACACTCACTTCCATAATCACCCATTAACTGCCGTATATAAACTAGAAGCTAACAAGCCTTAACAATAAAAACTTATAACAAAGAGACGTTTGTCTTTGTAACTAGGTTTCCTCGACCATAAAGCCACGGTTATGCATAAAATATCGTCCTCCCTCCGCCGCATTCGTAAAAGTCGCATTTAATAATTTCAAAATTGTACATTATTTTGATATTCTGTATATTTTTGCTCTTATGCGACTTGTTCATTAATTTTATGACAAACGTAAGTACTGCGAGCTCGATTTTCGTGTATATTTACCCTAGTGGAGAATGGGTGATGTAATAAAATTTGATGTGCTTTTTATGAGTGAAACAGAGATGGCTGTTGTTTTTGTTGGAGCTTTTACTGGTATGCACTTACACTGAAACACCGCAGCGATAACACGCCGTTTGACTTACTGAGCGGTATAAAAACAATCCGTTTATGGCGAACTATAAAACTGCGCAAACATTTAAGATAAATACATGGAACCATTAATATTGTATACTTAACACTACGGGAAAATTCCGCTCGTAGGTATTCCAATGATACGATCGCGCAAATTATCTCCAAATTACCTACGAGCGATGATGAAATTTTTAATTAAATGTAATGAAAGTACTCGTAAAAATTCATTTCAAAAATTAATATTGTTATCAGCGAAGGAAGAGGATCATTAAAGGAATATAAAATAATATAGCGCGACCCAATTAATGAGTTGTTGAGTTCTTATAGCAAGGGCTTGTTGGACGACGAACGTGTTTTTATATAAACGACATCATTAAATCGTCAGCTTAAGTTTACATGCTGAATAAATTTAAAATGTCTTGTCTGAGATGTTCTGAGTTCATTAATAGGAACGCAGTGTACAATTATATTATACTATGTATTTAAAACACACTCAGGTTAATAGTTTCAGGATAACCTAAGATTGAATGGTCGAATGAATAATATTATCCCTACTACAGATAATTTATAAGAATCAATGTATGTTAGTTCTATTATCAACCAAAGCTGCTGCTGCATTGTATCCTAACTCCTAGAAATTTCTACAAAGTTTTGAAGCTAGCTTATTAGTAAAAATTTATATTTTCCTTTCTTTTAAAAATGTTTCTTCTGAGAGCATGTTACCTACTGATACTTAATTCAACGATCATATTAATACGAATAAGTTCCAAATTGCAAAAAAATCACAAAGACGAAATAAATCTTCCTCATTGCTCCAATCGTAATAAACTGCGAATGAACCAATATTTTACAAAATAAAGCTCTCTGTAAAGAAGCAGTTGAAATACGTATTAAATTATTAATATTTAAAATATTCTGAAATATTATATTGAAGCTATTTTTCCGATTGAAGTTTAAATCCATTGGCTTTTAAAGGTTTCTTAGAAAGGGGTGAGTTACAAAAGTTAGAAATAAAATTTTGTACTTTTGATATAATTTTATTGTGAGCTCTCGTTTTAAATTCAAAAGATTTGTAAAATTCAATAAAACTTTCTACAACAGATATCTAAAGCTTTTCACTTGTTATTAGGTAAAAACACTCTCGAGTTATATTATAATACATAATACATGATTAAATTATTGATTCTCAATGTATAACATATTAGAAAGTAATTTATTTGGCATCAAAAGTAACAGATTAGTCATTAGATGCACATAAAATTATGAATATGTCCTCAAATTCAACTTTCCTTTTACCAGTTGAAAACAACATCTACCATTATACACGTTCAACGAAACAGAACAAAAATCCACGGAGCCGCAACTATCATTAACGGTTAGGACATTACAGTCTTATTTTCCGTAAATCCTGAATGTAGCGTCGCTCGCTAATTGTGTTTCGGCCACACACACAGGAAATTTTGGTCCGTTATTACGCATACGCCACTTTGATCGTGATAAATGAGCCACAAACGTAAGTATGTCTCGTAAATTCAGCTTACTGTTTACAACTGCACTTAGGTGTGGAACAAAAAATGTGTGGAGACGCGACGTGGGTTTTATACGATAAGTAGCTTGCTTCTTTTACATTTCGGTTGGGACAAAAACTTAATGATGTTGAATGAAAAATCTCAGTCTGTCTGTCTGTTACTCAATCACGCCTAAACTACTGAACCAATTTGCATGAAATTTGGTATGGAGATATTTTAATACCCGAGAAAGGACATGCTACCTTTTATTGCGAAATATGTACCACGGGCGAAGCCGGGGCGGACCTCTAGTTGTAAATAAAGCATGCTTAGTTCCGAGCCGCAAGAGGAAATAAAGGAACCCAAATAGAATTTCTTAGTGGTTCGTTTATCTGTCTGTCAAGATCCTTTTTCTAAGAAACGCGTGGATGTAGCAAGCTGAAAGATATATCAAATAATCAGGTATATCGTCAATTGAAGTTCTGAACTGTGAACTGACATCAAACTTCTAAGCCAACACAATCAAAAGCTATATATGCTGCAAATGATTTTTCATTTAAATTTCATCATTTCAAATTGTTTTCCATTATGTACGTGTACTATGTGCCATTAAATAAATAAATAAACGTTTTTACTTTCTTCTGTCTTCAAATTTTCGTTATTTAGCAGGGAAATAAAACATACAGGGTACTTCAGAATGTTGAGATTTCATACGAAGCAAGTTCAATCACAGACATAAAAAAATTGTAAAAATTGAATTGTTGGAACTTGGATGTTTTTTTTTATTTGATTCGATATTTGACATGTAGTTAGATTTTGAACACGTATCACTGATCAAATCTTTCCTATTTATACAAATTATGCTGTATAAAAATCACTTTTGTAACACATTCTCAAATGCATCTAAACATTATGCGTAAACAAAAGTTAAAAACATGTATTTAGACTGGTAAAAGTCAAATATTTCCCTCTTTGTATAGAACCGCTTCAGGCATTCCCTGTGAGGGACCTTGTTACTGTTGAATGGAAAATCTTATTTGACACAATATCATAGAATCTATTTTAGGCTTTGACCTTTGTTAGCCTTTTGTTTCGCAAGTTTGACAGGGGGAAATTATTGTTTGTTAATAATTTTATACCTATTGTTAAAAAACATGTTTTTTTCTTTACTTTTCTTTGAACAGATTATGGAATAATGGTGAAACAATAAAAATGAAATAATAATTTTTAAATAACTCATTGAAGTATAACAAAAATGGCTATATTGAATTACTTTATTCAGTGGAACCTTACAAGCAATTTTTCTTAAGTAGGTACAGGGGCCACAGGGCGCTGCTGGAGCCGGGAAACAAATGAAAAATATCCATACACATTTCAAGGGCGTGCCACGCTCAGGCTTGAATCACTTCATACAAAAAATATACAAAATAAAAAATAATGTTTGATCAAGCCCCGGACGGGGCACGGAATGACCGGTCGTGAAACGGGATACTGTAAATCATACTTTAGTGTTTTACATTGAGATAGTCTATTACAAAACAAGAATATATGAGTACTTTAGGAGTTAGGACCCATTAGTCGAACTTAAGTCTTAGAACCTAGTTTTAGAACAAGTTTTAGAACCTACTAACGTCTATTAAGGCTAGTTCTATAGAGGCGTGATACACGCGAATTACTTGTAATGTCTCTGTTCTAATGTCTCTATTTGAAACTCAAAATTTCAACTCACATATTATATGACTCATATTTGTTACTCGGATTTGCGATTCAAAATTACTACTTAAGTTACCTACACATGTGCGTTACATACGTTCGGAAACGCCTACAACTAAGGGTCAAGTTAATAAGATACCGGACAGGCCAATACCATTCACGTTTTCAAGAAATGAAGCTATTACGAAAAAGATTATTACACTTTTGAGACCAAGAGGCGCAAAAACATGCTAAGTGTGCTGAGTAAGTACTAGTGATGTTCCCATTTATACCGGTTTTTCAAATATAACATAATTTTACATCTATGATTACTTTTTGCACTTTCTAACTAGCCCGACCTTTGTCTAGATTTGTAGGGCTTTAAATTTGCAAGAAAAAGACAATATTGCATTGACATATCTTCTTGGACACAATCAAGCTTAGATCTACGTATCCAGTCATAAAAATAAAATAAAATCAACCAAATCTACTCAAATCCATACTAATATTATAAATACGAAAGTAACTCTGTCTGTCTGTCTGTTACTCAATCACGCCTTAACTACTGAACCAATTTGCATGAAATTTGGTATGGAGATATTTTGATACCCGAGAAAGGACATAGGCTACCTTTTATTGCGAAATATGTACCACGGGCGAAGCCGGGGCGGACCTCTAGTAATATATAAGACCGCTATTTAAGTTAACTGAAAGTTGTATTTGCTCTGAAATAATAATCCTCTGTGAACAATCCATATTATCATAATATATTAAAGAGCTAAAGTGACACAACTCATATTGGTCTAAGACTTATTTCAGTGAACGCGACGAGTGAAATGCGATATTGAACTTCCATTAATATAATATTATATTCGCAATATTAATGCTCGTCATCCATACGTTTATTGGTAATAGAGCGGAGACGTGAATACTGAATATATCAGTGAGATTATATTACCACAGCACAGAACTGCTAATTTGAATTGCACTTACAGAAATGCCAGTTCCATGCAAATATCAGCTATAAATCAATTTAGATTATTTTTTTCTATAAATCACACATACCAACACGCAACTATAAAACAAAAAAAGAGAATAAATAAAAGCAATCAATCCAGTCTATTGAGAGAATGTCACCACATTTTATAAACCGGATAGACCTCGGCGCATCACTAGTCGAGTACTTTACAAAAACCGTTTTCGGCTTACTTCATCGCACCTTAATCTCTTTGGTTTGTGAGCTCTGAACGTCGGAAAAAATAAAACGAAATGTAGTGGTCGGTTTGAGTCAGAAAAGGCCAGTTTTCCGTATATTTATTGTCTGAGAGCGGTGGTGTACGTTCAAGTTTGGAGACTGTACCTACGTCGAATCCATGTCGAATCGCTTCAGGCGTTTTGGTGGACATTGTAATTTCTCGGAAATGCTTGAAGCAATTTTGTTTTTTAGTTACGACAAGACTTTGTGGCCTCAAATTATTTATTACTTCTATTTCGCATTCGTAAAGTTCTTTTTAATATTTGCGTCACAGTGAGAGGTATATCGCACGTAGGAATTATATGCCGCGTACACTGGTGTAGTTACTAGTGTACCTAAGTGTAAATCTTATCTCTCTTTAAATAAGATGAATTAATTTAATTAATTAGTTATTATTTATCTAATTGTTCTAAGAGAGAGATTTAAAGTATTTAAATTTTAAACGCATAAAACACAAAAATATCGTTGAGTTAAACCATGATGGCTTTAGGTTGAACTGTTTAATCACAAAACATTCTCACCCTTAATTCAAGCACGTACGAATTTATATCAGACCCTGTCAAAGAATTCGTTTTAATGTAATTGAGCCATGTCCTACACCAGCCTTTCTTTTTCAAACGCGGACCCCTAGCGCCATCTTACCTGGATCCGTGGATCCCTAGCGCCACCTTATCATCCGCGGACCCCCAAAAAAACTTATTCGCACAAGTCCATCTAAGTTATTTTAAAAATTGATTGATTTCTTGCATTGTTTTTGTATGAAATAGTACCTAATATTTTTGGGAAAATAATATAATTTTAATCCTTAATTTTTCAAGTAAGTTAAAACTCATATCATGAAGCATGAAGATATTACAGAATGTTCCAGCAAATTCTACGTCGTTATTCTAGTCGGTTACAAAAATGAAGCTACTCCTCATAGTACCTATACTACATAGTGAGAAAGTTCGTTATTAGTTCTTACTGCATCACATTGTTTAAATTTTAAAACTTCTACCACGAGGATAACGGTTTATATGATACAACGTTTCAACCAGCTTCAAAAAAGGAGTATTGGACTGTATTTTTTTGGGTTTGTAACAACAGAACTTTCGACTGGGTGAACCGGATTTGATGATTCATTTTTTAAATGAAGGCTCGTGCCTTTCGCTTTGTCCTATTTAAAATTTTCTTCTTCTTTCACCTTCATTAGAAGAAGTTATGTTTTTTCTTAATATATCGTACATATTTTATTTACCGTTATAGCGACATCATGATTTATAAACAGTATGATTAATTATTAGTAACCTACTAGCTGCTAGGGGTTTATAAAATACTAGCGGTCGGCCCCGGCTTCGCCCGTGGTACCTACATGTTTACGTTTCTTTTCATAAGAACCATCCTCGTACTTCAAGGAATAGATGCCGTAGCGCACGCGATGACTGCCTGGGTTACATTATTGCATTTTTGGTAAGGATATCTATTTTTTTGAAAATGCAATATAGCCTATGTTGCTCAGTGAAGATGCAGCTTTCTAATGGTGAAAGAATTTTTTAAATCGGTCCAGTAGTTTATGCGTGAAAACCATACATACATACATACATACATACTTACATAATTATTACAAACCTTTCCTCTTTATAATATTAGTATAGATATTGGACGACCTATTCTCAAACCAAATGAAAACGTTTGTGACCTTAAATGGATTCGAGAACAAGGAATACACAGCACTCGAATTAACTTTGACCTTTAACCACATCCATCGAGGCATAAAAATACTGGGTCGGAATATTAAAGTCAGAAGTCCGCAATGAAATACGTCTAGATATTTTATTTGAAGGAATCTCAGAATTGTCGAAAACAAAATGAACGTATAACTACTAATATACTAAAATATTCTGAGCATTAAATGTTAAAAGGTATGTTTTAGATTTTTTAATGAATTTATGAATCCGTATTATCATAGATTATAATAGTTACTACGTAAGGATTACGGCATCTGTGACTAAAAAAGTAAACTAGATTTGCACCCGCGGCTTCTCCCGCGTTTTCAAAGAAAAACCCACATAGTTCCTGTCCCTGTGGGATTCGTGGGATAAAAAGAAGCCTACGTCTTATTCTGGGTCTTCAGCGATTTACATACCAAATTTCATTCTAATCGATTCAGTAGTCTTTGCGTGAAAGAGTAACAAACATCCATACAACCATCCTCACAAACTTTCGCATTTATAATATTAGTAGGATAAGTATATTAAAATAATAAAAGTAAGTCTGTAATTTATCAAAGGTACCTATTTTTTACAATAAAATCATCATCATCATCAGCCTTTCGATGTCCACTGCTGGACGTAGGCCTCTCCTAATGCACGCCACTGAGCCCGGTCGTTGGCTCTTTGCCGCCAGTAAAAAAAAAAAATAAATAAAAAATAATTTAATAAAATCATAAGGTTTGGTTAATTGTTGAAATTCATGGTGTTTCAGCTTTGATCTTATATGCCGGGTCGCGATATAATCTGACGTTAAAGCACAAAGCCAGTTTAACTTGGCCAGCGGCCAGACAGACGGATTATATTATCATACATTGAATTAGTCTTGATATAAACTATAAACTTTTGATAATATTATTTGGGGAAAGAGAAAGATCTAGAAGTCACATTCATAATTCTATCCACCGATTGATGAAATTATTAAGCCGAATTTAGTATAATAGGTAGATACATTTGATTCTTAATGGCTTAATCATTTTTGCATATCTCAGGTACATCATCATTCAATATCTTAGGTAGGTTGGTATTATCTGCTTTAAAATTTTGTGACTGTATTCATATAAAATATATGGATGGATGGATAGAGGTCTTTTCCAAAATTACAGATTAAGACGAAAAGTTAAATTTCTAGTTAAATTCACTCAGAGAGTTTTAGTCAAAAGCACTTCGAAAAGCTCTCTTTACTTATGGCAATGTCCTGAACTCATGGAAGACGGCTTTAGTACATCTGATGGGTCCTGGGTTCGATTCCAGGTGGAGACGAAGAAAAAAAAATGTCTCGATCTAGTAGAAGACAGAAGTCTGATCACCTACTTGTCCCTAAAGAAAATTGATCAGTGAAAAAGATATTCAATGCATTTGCCCCGTACCCCACTAGGGGACGTGGGACTTCACTTTTTATCATTCGCAAGTTGCTGAGATACCTTTTTTTTTGGTTTTTCATTTTGCTGAGATACCTGGAGGAGCTATCTTGTATGTAACAGTGTGATCAGAAGAGCTTCCGTCAAGAACCATCAGCTGGTGACCTTCCGTAATATTAAATGCATCGGTTGGTGGCAGTGGCTGGGAGAGGTGTAGCTTTGGCGGTCAGTTTGTACATAGAAAAGCCTTTGCTCGGGTCCGGCACAATCTGCTTCTTTAGAAGCTACCTTCCTAGTTCCTCCGTTCTTTGTACTGTAGTCACGCTGTTCCTTTTTAACCCTGAGAAGCGATGAGCGAGTGTAATTCTATACACTAGTTAGTAATAAACAAAGTACTATGTTCTTGTTTTTTAGCGTCAAATTCTAAAGATCCTTTAAGTTTCGATTTAGCTCACGGCTGTAGTTTAATTAGTTGTTGCTCGCTCGAAGCGGAGTTTAAGCGGATTTCGTGCAAACTTTGTACCTACACAATTGCTTTAAACTTCTAAGAAACGTCTTTTTTTTGATCCAGCAACGGCTTAGTTTGTCCTCAATCTAGAATGTTCTTTTTGTTGTTCATAGGATTGGTTACGGTGATGGTGTTTCTTGTTGCTATTAGGCCCTGACGATTGGGATTTGACTTGGGGTTCTAGTCAAAGTAGGGCAGTATTCTCAGCTAGCACTGATATTAAGGTTTTCTAGTTTTGGATTCTCATGGAGATCTAGTTCTAAAAGAAATGAAGAAACAGCACGCCAAAGTTTTGTGGAAACTCATCCAAACACTGGCTGCTGTGATGATAATAGCGCCATCTATGGCACCTACATTATAGCACTGCTTTGGTCCCTATCTTGATAATGATTCATTTATTTAATCGTAGATGCCGCTAACACTTTTAATACGAAATTATATTATCTATCTTTCTATAAAATATGAAAACAAATAGGTATACAAATGCAAAAGATGACGCACTCACTTAACACGAAATTTCGGAAACCGCTGAATGCTTAAAGGTGAACTTTGGTAGGGTGTATTTACATGAGGCCAAAATAGATGGCGTAGGGTTCCAGCCTAGCCTTGATAAAACCCGCTATAAGTATTTTTTCCTGAGCACCCTTATACGACCGTCTGGGCCATTGGCAACTATCCCAATTAAGTCTAAAGGATAATAAATTTTTGAGGAACTTGTACAGTTTTATGTACAAGTCCAGAAATTAGTAACACTTTACACTACTGTTGGAGTAAAATCCGGAAGGCCACCCCCCGCGCCTTCCTCACCGC
>CAJQZN010042962.1:13888-32531 GCA_907164685.1 Colias eurytheme
TGAACTATTTCCAGTACTTTTTATTAAAGTAGGTCGTTTTTATTAGACTACAATATCTTCTTTATAATAAAAATGAATCGCCATATCTGTTGCTAAGCGCAAAACTCGAGAACGGCTCGACCAATTCGGCTAATTTTGTTTTAACGTTTTTTTTAATGCACAAGAAAGGTTTTTATGGAGAAAAAACAAGGAAAAGGAGGTGGGGCAGAACAACGTCTGCCGAGGCATACGTTGTTTTTACATTACATTACGTTATTACATTATCATATAATAATAAAATAAGAACGAATATTGGTTATTAAAATATATTTTTAGAACGACAAGACTAAACGTGGGTGAATTAATTCTTTTCACATATTAAAATCATAGCCATGCGACTAAATGACTAGGTGACCCACTAAAATAGATGCAATAATATCAAGATAGAAACAATTTTTAGTTCGCTTTCAGCAAGTTCATATAAGCCGCTTTATTGATATTTTTGCGGAATGGCGAGAACTTAAAAATAATTTACATTACATGAGCGCTGGAGACATTTTTGATCTGAAAATACCCGTCTGAATAAATAGGACATCCCTACTAATATTATAAATGCGAAAGTAACTCTGTCTGTATGTCTGTTACTCAATCACGCCTAAACTACTGAACCAATTTTATGAAATTTGGTATGGAGATATTTTGATACCCAAGAAAGGACATAGGCTACCTTGTATTGCGAAATATGTACCACGGGCGAAGCCAGGGCGGACAAAAGGGATTGTAATTGCACGCCACACAAGGCGAAGCGTGTGGGTGTCTTCTACTCTCGAAAGATCGCTGGTCTTTAACTTATTTTAATTGATATGGTAAATAATGAAAAATTAAAAAAAATGAATCAACGCTATCCGATGGTCTGTACGTCTGTTTGTTCCATCGATAAATAAAAAATTAGGCAATCTGATGAGATGATTCTATTTTTAAACGTGTACATTTATCCTATAAGGATGAGCCCAATAATAGATTGGTGTTATAAAACTTTTTTTTATTTCCCGCTTTATAATTGAATTTATATTTCTTCTACTTTATCTAAACGGTTTCCTGCCAAGTTTTCTGTTTATAGTATAGAACGTGTGAGGCGTGCATGTAGTGTGTAATCTATTGTATGTGTGCGTCATAGAATATAATAATATAGTTGTTCTACAATTTAAGCAGTTGTAATAGCAGTTCAATAGCAATACAAGCTTACAGTGTAGTAAACTGTTTCATTAACAACCAACCATTGCATGGTGACCCTGCCAGTGCTGTCTCGCGGCAGTACTGAGCTATGGATCATTTTTGGAGAATAATAATTTTGAAGAGAATAAAATATTAAAAGAAGAAAAAATTTAATTTGGAAAATGGAAAATAAATATCAATAAGTATAAAAGAACGAACATGGAAATAAAGAACATACATAGTTTATTTTATGAAGACAGTTTTTAAAAAACAAAACAAACTAATATGGAAATTTGGAATATCATCTATTTATGAAGAAAAATTTTAAACAAAATCGAGATTTGGAAGGATACAGCCGGAGCCGGGAGACCAGCTGATATTTTCCCAAATTGACCAGAATCCCGAATATACCAAAATTCAAGAGTGACGACGGAATACACAAAAATAATTGGTGGTAAAAGTTTATAATATTTAATATCGTGAAAAAAAAGCTATAAGTGAACTTTCAAGTTAAAGCAGTATTATTAGTAAATTTAAGCGTTTGTTTTATAAATCGCGACCAAATAAGGAAATGGTATGCAACGTCTGTAATTTCGTCTCGTATTTCGTGTTACCGTGTATTCACAATGCATCGTTCTGTGCATTTTATAAAATGTTCGTAATGAAATACGATCTTGTCGATTCGTAAATTGAAATTTTTTTTTAAGATATCATTTTGGATTGGCAGGATTACACTAATTTCATACCTAAATGAAACGTATCTATATATATCTAAATATATAAAAGAAAGTCTGTATGTTCCAACACTTATAACTCGAGTTCTGCTGAACCAATTTTCATGGTTTTAGATTCGTTGGATTTGTCTCCGTCCAGAATAGAAGAATAAATCATAAAAACAACAAAAACTAGACGAATAAATATTTTCCCAAAATTTTGATTTTCGTACATGTCAATCATTAGTTGTCAATCCTGTCAAATACGGAAAATAATATTTGACATTCATGCGTTCAAAAATGTATTATATATGTGTAAAATAATAAAAAATTAAAAAGGGTGATTAAATATTTAATATTGTTTGTATTTATTTTAAAATCAATTATTAAAAAGTGCAATAAAAGCAGATACATAAAAATTCCTCAAATGTTTGTGTTTACGCGTGTTTTCAGAAATTAAGGTTAGTTTCCCCACCAAAAATACCTTATTTTTGATGGGGAAACTAACCAAGAAGTTTAGTTCGATTAATTATTAAAAAAATTCTATAAAAAATGTAAATTTCTGACAATTATTTGTTGCGATTTCATCAAAATCCGATCACTGATGAATTGAATGATGATGATTAATGGAACAAATCTTTGGGATTATTCAATGATGGATGTATTCAATCGAA
The DNA here is from genome assembly GCA_907164685.1 of Colias eurytheme. Lineage (NCBI taxonomy): Eukaryota > Metazoa > Arthropoda > Insecta > Lepidoptera > Pieridae > Colias > Colias eurytheme. The sequence continues at coordinate 16,470 of CAJQZN010042962.1, forward strand.
TGACAACAATCTGACTTGCAGCATGCACACATTTTAATTTGGTTAGTCGAAAGGATTCGGGCAGATAAAATATATGAGTGTGCGGGGATTGCTAATCCTGAAACCGATCTAGACCGACATAACGTTGTTATCACGAATATGATTCATGGACCGTGTGACACCATCAACCACCAATCACCATGCATGGTTGACAGTGAGTGTACCAAAAGGTATCCACGAAAATTGATGGCAGAGACCATCACAGGCAACGATGGTTACCCACTGTATCAGCGTCGATCGCCCAATGATAATGGTAAAATTATTATCACAACTAAAGTGAAACGAAACGATGGCGTGGTCGATAACAGTTAAAGAATGAAAAGAGTCCTGTGACTGAATTTTAATAATTTGTCCATGCTGCACAAATTATTAAAATTCAGTCATTTTTCTCTGAGACGTGTTTGAAGTAATAAAATAAAATATTATTACATATCAATCCATATTATGAGGCGTGCAAAAGAAATACTGTTTAAAGTGAAAATATATGCCGGTAAAACATTAATTTTTCATAACATTTTTTTTAAAGAAAGAAACAATGGAGTGCACAAAAAAATTTGGGTAAACATTGCAATTTATAGTTTAAAAAACAATATCCCACATCGATCATATTAATTCATTCACTATAACTCTAATCCGAGGTTATACGGTTTAGAATGCTCCAGGCACTCCACTAAATATTTTATCGTCATATCCGTATTTAAAAATGTCACAGTCCGTAATTAATTAATAGTCATATCCAAGTTAAGTGCGTCACACACGGTGAAGATATGTACTATAATATTTTATCTTAAGATACTTACTGTAATATTTTATATTAATTATTATTGTAAAATTAATATAAATATTTTATATTAATTATTATTGTTATTGTATTATTATTGTGAAAAATTATTGTAATATAAAATATTACAATATTTTTTTTATTGTGTACATATATAAAATATTATTAAATACTAGCAGCCCGCCCCGACTTCGACTGTGGTACATATTTACGTTTTCTCTACGTAAGAACCATCCTCGTACTTCAAGGAATATAATAAAAAAAGAATTAACGAAATCGGTTGAGCCGTTCTCAAGTTATGCGCTTACCAACACATTTTGGGATTCATTTTTATATTATAGAAGATATACTGCGACAGTACAGTAAGGATACCAGTATTCTTAAAGAGATCTCTTAGAGAGTCTCGAGCACGCAAATTATATATAGAGCGTAGGTATGGCTCTTTTCTGTAATATAAATATAGTTTCTATATCTGCAGCCCTGCCCCATAGTAGAATTCCTTAGGACATAATCATGGACATAATGCTATGAAAGTAGCTAAAGTGAAGAGTGAACCGGTACCTTCTAGGGACTCGCGCTCCATCTTAGGCCACATCTCAGCTTACCATCAGGCGAGATCGTAGTCAAGCGCTTCCCTATCGTACAATAAAAAAAAAAGCTAAAGTAAACCATTCTAGCCGTCTCTTCATCGGTGAGATGCCTTATTCTTCTAACTGCATAATATGCATAATTACGACCAATGAAAAGAAAAAAAGATATTAGTACCAAATCTGTTTATTTATATATATTACAATTACCTACATTGTTGCCTACATCAAATATTTAGTTGAAATGATAATATCATCGTGAAAGCGTTCTATTAGTCGTTTTTTAATTGTTTTTTCTATCGAGATATGCTCTGTAGTGATGACGTTTTTCAACTTTTGCATGGTAAATTGGCAATCATCATTCTCTTCTATGTAGGTACTTGTATATTTGCTCCATTGCTGCATCTACTTAGATTAATTTTCTTTTCAACATTACTGAGGTCATTTGAATTTTTCAGCAAATTATAACAATCCAAATGATATTTTGCTGCAAGTGTCTCTTAAGTCGGTTATACCAGAAATCCTTTTCTGGATATATCTCGATAATAATCGGTTTTCTGGACGGCTATAAAATTCGTGATGGATTCATTCAAAGCTGAAGTGTTGATGTATGAAATCTGACTACGCCGGCATTTTTTTGTATGGAGATACTACAAAGACCTCGTCTACTCGAGAGAATGCCGCAATTTGGATGAATTAACACGGAAATTGAGAGTAGCAGAAGAAACCATTAAAATAATAAAAGGGTATTCAGACGTTTAAAAGACAACTTTTTCCGGTGATGTTGCACTTGCAGTGAGCAACAGGGGGGGTCATTTTGAAAATTTATTGTAATTAAACACCTTGTAATTGGTTTTATTTTGTTTCCATTAAAATTTTGCACTTACCACTTTCAGATTTCAATTTTTCGATTGAAGCCTTATGAATAATAAAATGAAATTTTCAAGGTAGCTACCTCAAAGATAGAGTAAGTTTTTAAAAAGCCAAACGGATATTTTTTATGTGATTTTATTTTTTACGGGCCCTTGAAGTTATGAACATAATGGGTAATTTTATCTTTCTTGGCATTAAATTCTTTTTTTTTATTCCATTCGAAGATCTAACGATAGTAAATGTTACTATACTGAATTGGCATATCTTTCAGCTTAGCACACAAAAAAAATCAAGCATTTACCGTCATAATTCACGTCACCATAAATCAAAATCTCTACGTACTCGGCGATAGGTGAAAATTTGAAAAAAAAAACGTTATAACTCCGAAAATACGAAAAATCGCATCACATACATGGGGGTGATTCGGATAGCCCTTTATGTCCTCTACCTCCCAGCTTCAGACTACACACCCATAGACAGCCATAGAGGGTGTCCCAAAAAGTAGTGATATACTATGACTACTTCTTGGGACACCCTCTATGGTCAAACATGAATTTTTCGCAATAATTTGTTTAAACAATGAAACAATGGAGTGCACAAAAAAAAATGGGTAAACATTGCAATTTATAGTTTAAAAAAACAATATCCCACATCGATCATATTAATTCATTCACTGTAACTCTCCGAGGTGAAGCCCCCCAGGCACACTATTAATTTTCTAATATTGTATTTTATTTTTCAATTTGTTTTCTTACTTTTGAAGTAATTAAGATTTTTTGTTTTATTCTATTAGTATCTATTAGTTACTATGTAAGCTAATGTGTAAGCATGTGGAATGTTGTTTTTTTTGGGGTTTTAAAAATAAATAATTAGTAATTAATCAGTGGAAATCCATGCTGTTGTTCTAATTTTAATTTTGATTTTATTTACTCGTTTATAAGATAGGTATTAAGATATGTTACCAAAATGTATACGAAGAAAAAATTTGCATTATATTCAGCTAAAAAAAATGTTTATTACAATTATTTTTATTTTCTACGAGGGGAAATGTAGTGTATGTGTGCGTCATAGAATATGTAATTATGTAGTCCTGTTGTTTTACAGTTCAAGCAGTTGTAATAGCAGTTCAATACAAGCTTACAGTCGAGTCACGTGTTTCATTAACCACCAACCATTGCATGCACTTTTTGGATTTGCCAAACTATTTTCATATCCTACTATTTCTAGTAGTCCTACTAATTATAAATGCAAAAGTTTGAGACAATGAATAGATGCATACTGGACGGATTGGAATGAATATTTGCAGTAAAATATAGTTGTACATGAGCTTTAGAAATAATTATTTTGTCCATTGGTTCCTTCCGTACCATCTGGGTTGTTGGCGCTCCACCACCTTCTCGAACATCTACGACGTCTTTCAAGAAAAGTGCGTATTTGCTCTTAAAATGCCAACAAAGCACCTGTTACACCACAAGTACGACACCAGGTCGTGTCTCGGTGCAAGTTGAGTTTCCCGAGGGCCACACATCACTTCTCTGTATGGGAGACCAAAATTGTGCCTATCTTTCTTCCCGCGCACCACAGATACCTGAAACAAACTTCCTCATGCGGCGTTTACAGACGGCTATCAACTGAGGACCTTCAAGAAGAGAGCATATTCCTACTTAAAAGGTTCCGGACTTTGGGATTGCGGGTGCATATGGTCGACGTGGAACATTTACCATTTGATGCGTCTACTCTGTTACCTCCTCTTGCTTATAAAATAGGCATTCATAGTTAGGCACATCTTCTTATTAACTTCACCTAAAATAGGCTAGACCAACTTGATACCATTTTTAGGGTTCCGTATCTAACCAACCAAACAGAAACAAAAAAACGGAACCCTTATAGGATCACTTTGTCGTGCATCTGTCTGTCTGTTAAGACCCTCTTTCTCATTGACGCGTGTTTATACTGAAACTAGCGGTCCGCCCCGGCTTCGCCCGTGGTACATATTTACGTTTTCTCTACATAAAAACCATCCTCGTACTTCAAGGAATATAATAAAAAAAGAATTATCGAAATCGGTTCAGCCGTTCTCGAGTTATGCGCTTACCAACACATTTTGCGATTCATTTTTATATATAAAGATGTTTTTTGTTATTATTTTTACAGTCCCTTGAAGTTGTAAAAAACCAAACTTATATGCAAACTCAGTCATACAGCCGCTTATGCTGCAATTTTTCGCATATATCGACATTCGCAAGCAACGCACACACAGATAAAGGTCAAATTGCTAAAAACATAAATTTAGAGTAACAACATAAATTATTAAAAAAAATGGGTTTGTTAAGAAATCCTCGATGCGCGCGTGCGTCTCGCACCTGGGCTTTTTTAAAGTGAAACTTTTATTACATCACCTCAAACTTTTTGGTCTGTGTAGCGCATGTCGCGTGACGGTCGGCTTCCGAGTAGGTATAAAGCAGTGTTCGGAACCGTACGATAATTATCGTACAAATACGATAATTATGTGCCTAAGTTTCACTTTTACCGTGGTTTCATAAAACCACACAACATTTTTTTTCTAATTTTCTACAATATAAGATGACTCTCTTTACCTGGTTTACCTGGTTGCCTGGAAGAGATCGCTGTATTAGCGATAAGGCCGCCTTTTGTACGTATTTCTATTGTTTGTGTTTTTTGTTATTATTTTGTTACTGGTGCAAATAGAGTATTCATTAATTCACTCTACCCTCCATATTATGAAGATCTGACAATTATGAAGATAATTTAACTGATGAATGAAGATAAAATAAGCTTACAAAATATTTTACATGAGACAAATATAGATGGCGCAAGCACGAAATAGGAGTCTTTAAATCCCGCTATCGGTTTTATTTCTAAACAACATATATAGACCCTCTGTGGCACTAGCTCGTTGCTCTGTTCCGGCAAATATTTGAATAATTTTTGATAGAACTTGTACTGAATATGTTTCATGTGCAGTTCTTAAAATTGGCATCGTCATAGATAATCTTCTTAATACTATTATAAAGTCGAAAGTTTGTATGGATGTATGGATGTTTGTTACTCTTTCACGTAAAAACTACTGAACCGATTACAATGAAATTTAGCACACATATAGAGGGTTACTTGGATTAACACATAGGATAGGTTTTATCCCGGAAATCCCACGGCAACGGGAACTATGCGGGTTTTCCTTTGAAAACGCGGGCGGAAATCTAGTATTACAATACTCTTCTTGCTACCCTAGAGAAATATTATATCTTATGCGTTTGATTTAACGCATATATACATTTAAAAATTACGACTCTTTGACAGCTTTTAAACGCGATTTTATATATTAAACCCAACGTTTCAAACACATATAGACTACAAAATCAAATGACCAAATTTACCCCGGCAATTGTCGGAAAATAAAAATAAATTCCAACTTTGTGGACCACCATTTTTGTACGGCATCTGTGTGATACTATTTCAATACTGCTTTTAATCCATATTATTCCGCAACAACGGAAAAAAATCTCTACCTGTACTTTCGAATTCTCATCTGCACTCAGTTGGACAGCTGACAAGTGACGACATAGTGCTGAATCTTATTATTTTATGCTCTTATATCGTTCTAGATAGGTCACCTGGTGGTTCAAATGACCCATAATTTTTTCAACATGCACCTGTAGTCTAATAACAGCGAGCGTGGTTACGATGAGACTACATACATACATGTCTTAACGGTTCGTTCGTTCTTTCGTGTACTACTACCAACAATACCTACTAATAAACTATACTATTTCGTCTTGACGGATACGAAACAACTAAAATAATATTACTTATACGAGACAACCATGGTACCATGGAACATATTATACAGCCAAACTTTGCCCAGTAATTCTTTTGGATAACTTCACTGACTTTTGGTATTTTGTTATGGGTTAATTTATTTATTTGCTAATTTATTTTTACATAATAAATATGAATTAACACCATCTTAAGTTTAGCTAGATTTTTGGTGGTGAATTTTTAGATAACTGGTACTCTTTTTGTAATCTAAGTCTGGTACATATTAAGACTAGTAAATTCAAACGGCGAAGGAAAATATCCTGAGGACGTCGACATGTCAAAGGACCAAAAGTTCGAATAAATGTGACATCTGCCTACTCGCACTTGACCAGTGTGATAGATGGCCTGTACCGTCATAGGAGGCCCGTGTCCCAGCAGTGAGAACGTGTTAAGGCTGACAATGATGATGATGACGTAAATTCGAGTTCTGAAAGTACTGAAATATAACACTTAGAGAATATTAAACACCGATTTTAATGTCTCAAACCCCAAGCGACGTAGTGAAGCTACTCGCCACTACCTTCTACAGCGCTGCTTACTTTTTCGTTTAGAATACAATATGCAGTCACACCGCGAATTCATCTGTCAGTTATAACTGAGATATTACTCTTACTGAATAGACTTGCTTTTTCACAATTGAAGAAGTTATGCGATATTTGGACCACGAAATTTTCAAGTGCATCTAAATAGTGTCGGATAAATGCAATCGCAATGTCTGCTTAAAACATTCCCAAAATAACATATTTTTAATATCTGCGTGTAAAAATATATTTCTGACGTGGTGGTTGGAGCTCAAGTTCTAGAAGAAAAAGAGAATCTGTACACGTTTTTTGGCAACTAATCCAAGCACTATATAACTGCACAATAGGTAAATCCATACTAATATTATAAATGCGAAAGTAACTCTGTCTGTATGTCTGTTACTCAATCACGCCTAAAGTACTGAACCAATTTGCATGAAATTTGGTATGGAGATATTTTGATACCCGAGAAAGGACATAGGCTACCTTTTATTGCCAAATATGTACCACGGGCGAAGCCGGGGCGGACCTCTAGTTAATAATATAATCTAGTCTGAATAATGTAATGTTTGTGAATATTGATAAAAGCGCTATCTCTGGCAAAGTTCTGATAGAAATACACTGCATTGTTCCTTACCTTTATACCGATTCATCTATTTAATCGTAGATGGCGCTTAAACCATTACATTCGTCTGCTTTTTCTCCATGTGCTTATGAAACTCTGCAAACTATGCAGATTATATGGCTGATGAAGATAACATACCCTTACGAAATAATTTAGATGAGGATAGATGGCGAGTCTGAGTCTCTAAAGGGATCGTAACTCGCGCTATTAATATTTTTTCTGAAAATGCTTTAATAACGACTGCCAGGAGCTATCTACGTTTGCTATTACGCACTATTATTTATTTGTATCTACGTTTCGGCTGTTAGAAATTGACACCAATCAATTTTTGAGGAACTTGTACAGAATTCGTTTCTTGTACAGTTCTATATAGAAGATCACAACACCTTACATGGTAATTGGTACTCTACTAGGCACCATAGGGAATTTTTAAATATTATCTTGTGTTTGATTTTACCCTAGATTTCGACCAGGAGACATAAGACAAGATGTTAAATGTCTCGACGGTCATAGAAAAAATGATTTTGTGAACTATTTATATCCACCTATTTCTGCACAATTTGTATGATGAGTGTTATAGATGTTGGCAATATTAGCTGATAGTTATCTTATAGTCTTTTGGTATGCACGACATGGGGTTTTATAACAGGATGCCAAGTGTGAGAAAGCTTCAAACCATTTTCTCTATCTAAATTCCAAAAATACCCAGTATTTCAATTTCATTAGTTTCGCGTTGAAAGATTTTCGGTTGGTCAAATCGTATGAAGTGTTTGTTGTCCAGTATGTGTTCACATTACAAGTACCGCATACTCTTGTGACGCCTATGTTTGATATCCGCAATGTGTTCTTTAGTCGGTTACCAATGCTTCTTTTTGTTTGACCAATGTACGAGAACACCCAATCACAGTCTTACTTGTAAATACCTGCTTCTTGTTAAGGAATATTACTTTTAATTAGTCTCAAAAATTGGTTTATGTTCTTGTGCGACTTGTGCGATTTTTTATTGAAAAATCATCTTACGATTCTTTTAATTTTGTCAATAACTCGACAATCTCGGGAACTACTGGTCCAATTTGAAAAATTATTTCAGTGTTAGATAGCCCATTTATCGAGGGAGGCTATAGGCTATATATATCATTACGCTAAGACCAACAGGAGCGGAGCCACGCGGGTGAAACCGCGAAGCGCAGTTAGTTTAATATTTAAGTGACAAAAGGAATGAATAAAAAAATCGTTGAACCACATATAAGAAAAATTTATTAATATAAAATGCAATATGCTACAGAATCCGGCCCACAGCAAGGACCAAATTATACATTAGTATAAGGTTTTCCCGTTTATATCAAGAACAGTAACATAATACTCAAATACTTATGTTTTTACGTTTGTAAATACAAGATTAGTAAACTATTGAAAATATGTACAAGATACAGTTGTAAATAAAATAAAAAGCTGATTTACACTAAGAGCCTTTATTTAGTAAGCAGACGAAATATAGCATAACTCATTTTTATACGAATTAAAGTGTACAACCATTCATTTCTTTTTATAGGTAGATAAAATGTGAAAATCACTGTCTACCTTAATAAATTCCCATGTACTAAAATGTACACAATCATTAAAAACCATTGCAAGTATACTGCCTCTTCTACACAGAGCTGTGCTTCAACGCTGCTCAGCTTTGATAAAGATCTGTTTGGTCGAACCATTAAAACCATATTATTAAAATGTATAAAGGCTCTTAGCTTACAAACAAACAACGCATTTGAAGCTTTCATCAATTCCAATATAAAATAATAAAGAAAATATAATCCCAAGTTTCACATTAAAATTGATGAAAATTCAAAAACTTCGCAACCAACGAACAATAACGATTAATCTAAGTTTGATATAGACATTATTATCGAAGTAACAATTTATGTTTAAGATGTATTGTACGTATATAAAACTGTAATTGAGATTAAATATGTAGATAATACAGTTACAATTATCGTATCTGTTTGCAGGAAAATTCAACAAAAATCGACAAAACTGTAAACAATCTCAAGTATAATATAAAAAGATAATTTCGACATGCAATAATTTCTTATCAAATACTTAAAGCAAAGCTTAAACTAATAGACTTTAAAAAAGCAACAGTTTTGTCGATAAAAGTTTTAAAAACAATGGCGCATAAACCTACCGAGTGAGGAAGCGTTGGAATGTTCACAGTTTGGAATTTGACATAACCTTTATAAACGTCAAACACTTTTAACATTACTTCCAACAAATAAATATTAATGCCTGCCTCTTCTTATGTCTTTGTAAAACAAAATCTTTCACAACATTCTTGCCAATCTGGCAACATTGCTATGAAAGAAAAGTCATAAATTTGCCGCCAAAACTTCTCATTGGCGTCACGAATTCGGTGATGAATTTGATGATTAAAAAAAACTTTTATGAACTGTGACATTTAAAAACGATTCGATTTACTATTTAATACAGATATTCCGTTTACAAATTTTTATTTGTCTAGTAGTCATTGAAGTAAATACAATATTCTATTTATCTCCAAAGGCCTCACTAACGGTAAATGGCAGTGAATTAAGGTCCATAAATGTCAATTTATTGTTCAACGCATTAATATTTATTTAAGGGCTACCGTAAATTATTTCAGTAAAGTAAATATTCTATGTAAAAGTACTAAAAAAAGTAAAAAATAAATAGTTAAAAATATTGCTTCTCTTATAAAGTAAATACAGACACATAAGTGTAGATTGCAGTGCAGTGTTATGTACAATATATGCAATAATTACTTAATTAAATATTAAGTAAAGATAATAATATAAAATATACTATTGGGGTACTTTTGTTAATCCGGAATTTGTCGAAACAAAAACGCCATTTATTTTAATGCTGTATTTTAAATATTGAGTCAAATACGAGCGAAGTTATCACAAACAATTAAATAAAAGTACCCCAAAAACAGCATAATAAAAACCGTGTAAATACAATTTGTGACTAAACAAAGCAATCATATAAATTGAATAATATAATATTGAAGAAGAACTATAGCTTCGAACGTTCAGTAGGTTCATACTACACATTAAAAACCTATCTACAGTTGATTCAAAAACACACAGCCGCGATATATTTCAAAAATTTAGCTATGTGTAATACATAATATTATTATAATATATTTTAATTTAACTTACTTACTGACACATAGAAACATTGAACGTATAAACTTCGAAATATCTACTTCTAATAATTAGCTAAATTATTCACTTAGCATACAAAATATTCAAACTACACGATTATTGATCAAGTCCCCAAGACAAAAATTTGTTGAAATTCGATCTGACAATCGTAAATTCAAAATTTGTATTATTTTTGACGATATTTCCGATCTTTCTAGCATTTCTAAGCGACTTGGTTGAAATTAATTATGCGGTTATATTGTGCCTAGAATATCTATGGATTTCTTTACCAAAGACGGGGCTGCAATTCTTTAAAAAAAGACGGGTTGCACTCCGAGAGTGCCGGCAGAAGTGAAAACTTGATTATTAACGTTGAGCGTTTGATATCCATCCGTCTTACGCTTTTTCGATCAGGTCACGTGTCCTGACGCGAGTTTAAGACGCGAGTTTATACCCAACGCCGCTAAAGAAGTTTTCACTTCAAAAAATCGAACATAGAGACCGTCAAGCAAATTTGACCAACTATTTGCGCAAAATGTTTCTACATGCCAACCAACGACAAATGACACATAATTAGTATATATTTCTCTACTCGTCTACTAATTACGCATTCAGGCATGCAATGAATAAGTTACCTAATCACACCTCGACGTTTAAGCAGAGTACACATACCCATACATTAGTATTTCTATCTATGAATCACATTTTAATATATCGCTTATATTTATTTTATTCAATTATCCATTACAACGTTATTAAAATTTCGAAAGTGTACACCTATTATGATCGATAACGTATATAATAAATACAATTTTCTAAAATACGTCAATAGGACAGTAATAACTGACAGTTAGGGGATATGCAGTCATATATATGAGCTGAGCAATGAACAGAAAGAGTATGAGATGGTAAGCATTAATAACAGTAACGTATGACAAACTATAAATTGGATAAATTCTGAGTACCTATCTTTTCCGCTGGAGGCGTTTATCAAAAGTTTAAATATATATAACATATAATAGTTTGAGAAACTGCCATACTGGCTAAGCCAATAAAAACGGCGTCCCTCTGAAATATTTTGTCTAAAACAGCAATTAAAATACATACACGCTTTGCGGATTATCTAAATAATTTTGTGTAAGTATAAGTATTAAACCATATCGTTAATTTACTAAGCCTTTAAAAAGACAATCAAATTTCAATAACTTTTGCAATCCAAATTGATTAATCTATACTTTAATGCGAAATAACATTTGGCCATGTCTCCCACACTATTGTTACACTAGACACATTCATAATAATTATTTGCTAACATCTAATACGCACATTTATATAGCGAAGAGAAATTTTCCTAATAAATTACTTAATATTATACGAAAATGGTTTCCATAGAACTACCTTAGCTTTATACAAAATTGATGTATAATGACAATTTCATCAGTGTGTATATACGTCAATCGTGTGCGTTTATTTTATGTATTATTTTATATGACATGTCGTTGTTTAGACTCAATCTAATCTATGTAGTTCAATGATTGGTAAATAGTGATTGGTGATCGTTCGTAAAATACCGTAACAAAAACTTTTTTTTTTGTGATGATCATAACCTGATTTTGATCAGACTGTTACGGTATTTTCTCAGCACACTTTAAAGTGTTTGTACATCATATTACGAATAGTAACTAGTATTTTATAATGGTTGTTGGTTGTTAATATAATATTCAAAAAGCGTGCAGCGATGTTTTGACACGATGTTTTAATGTCCCAATATTAACAGCAAATGCCTATTTCCTTTTTTGCTTTACTGCACTTTATCGCATATCTTCGACTCACACTTTTTGAATTTATTTACAAATCTTATCCTTGTTAAATGACGTGTTAAATGCATTGAGATAATAATTAATATGGAGTCGACACCGCCTACATCACTTATGTTCCACTCAACATACGTCATGTGACGTATGTTGAGCGGTATTTTTTAATGGTTTTAAAGTGAAACGCATCAAATATGCCTTCGTGTGTGTTACGATATTGCACAAATAATACAAATAATACGGAAAAGTGCAAAGGAATAACTTTCATCGTTAAGTACCTAACTAGATAATCATTTTTAAAACTTAGTTAGAGCAAAAAAATGGCGCACAGATTTTGTTCGTGGTGTCTCCTCCATACGTAGTAATATTATCTCAATGGTTAAATGTCGTCTTCATGACACGTATAATCGGCGCCAAATAACCAGAAAAGTTCTTTTACATTATCTATACCGTGGTCCGTGTGTATCATGGTTTCCATAGCAACGTAGCAACAAAATGCCGCCCGCGCATTGGATGGCGCGGTTGCCATCTTTGATTTAGTGATTTGGCGCCAATATTACGTATTTATTCCTCGTATCGTATTTGATGATTGATGAATTCAGTGAATATGGAATCACATTGTTTTGATACATGTACCCCCGTGATTTGTTATATAAATCACTCATTAATTCGGGAAGACTGTTTATTGGCCCCGGAATAACATCCTTACAGGACACCCGGATTCACGCAATATTCATATATCCAACATTAGACGCTTACGAATCTTACGAATTGAGATTCTAGTACGTCATACATTGCTTCTTGGGCTAGACTCAGAACGTGTGTGCGATGCCAAGCAGCAATGTACTGTGTAGCAGATTAAAGCATCGATTCTCTAATCCTTGTATTAAATACACCTGTATAATGTGTAACAACGTTCAAATGTCTGCGACTAACGTCTATGACGAAATGGAAGTATAGATTGTCTAATCTAAAAATGAACGCCCCTCCACTAAACTTAATTGATTCAATGTGTGAGGACAAATAATTATTGAACCACTTTATATGTGTGCGCGCGTCGATTCTACTGCAAACTTTGACACTCGCGCACTGATTTGTCAACTAATCGGGCGATCACTGATCAGTTCAGGTGCCTAGCATTGTATGGCGGGGAGAGCGCGCTATGTACGGAATGACACGTCCGTTCTGTCGTGCATCGCGTCATTTATGCACTAGTTCTTTGCACTAGTTGGCCAACTGGTCCTGTCGTTCGGGCATGGACGGGACTGGAGGACTGAACGACCAATGAGGCAGACCAATTTGTGTGTATTGCGTCTATACACGTACTTTGAATGTGAGCGTAAACACAGTGGAGGGGCGTTCATTTTTAGATTAGACAATCTCTACTATTAGTATAAGTAGATGGCAGTTGTAAACCAGTCATGTTTTATATTAAAAAATATATCCAAAAGGAACGTTCGTTGAATCGATTGTCTATTTATCTAAGAACAACAATTAATACGTTATCATTCCTCTGAGCGATATCTTATTGGAAATTTGCAATCTCATTGAAAACAGCGTCGTAGTCAAAAAACTTTCAAGACGAGACTAAACGAATAGGAGAAAATGTAATCAGTAATCTCTATACGAGTTACGACATCTATAAAATTCATGTGTATTCATAAATATGTCGTCGATGTTATAGTCAAGTCGCCTATCTATTGTCACGATTTACTAAAGCTGTCACATCCTCAAAAAGTCGCCCCCTTTCTAAGTCGGTTTTTGACGTACCTATATCACCGGCACGCCGCCCATGACCAATGACCATATAGATAGCCTAGAACATAATCATCGTGATTGAGTTCGAATCTCACTATCTCACTAACATTTAGTGTAGCATATAGCTCCTGGGAATCGCTTATATCAATATCACCTCGCCTCGTACATATTGCACATTTGGGATATAAGCGCTTCAAATGAGTTACGATATTCAACATACATCTAAAAATTCACTCGCACTAAACTTATACTAAACAAAACATGAATAAAATGCACAAAGTATAACGTCATATAAAAATATACGATAATAAAATAAACATATTGAAATACAAACGAACATTACTTGCGACTGTGATTCCGAATCAACCAATAACCGGTACACTAACCATAAATTTCAGAATTTAGCACAAGACGACGTATATTTAACCTAAGCCTACGTGTGTGTATATATATATATATATATATATATATTATATAAATAAAAAAATTCAAATGTCAAATATAAATCTCATTCACGCAACATTCATCGAAGAAGCACACATAACGGAATGAGAAAATAAACTGATAGCTTAACATAAATATGTGATATTAAAACATGAGTACCTATCTTAAAATTAAATAAAATTAAATATGCATTAACGTTAAAATAGACGTTCTATTACGCACTGTTTAAGAATAATAAAACGCCTGTTTTAAAATAATAGCAAAACATCAGGTAACGCGACGCACACCTATTAAGCTTAAAACTAAAGGTTGTGCTGAGCGTCGGTGGGATTTTTAGCCGAATATCCCGATTCAATAAATAATATGTCACGTGTATTGAAATGCGGGTCGACGGGGCGTCGCCGGGGAAGTTTACCGGAAGAATAACAACCACTAGCAGCGACACGTGTAAAACAATGTATGTATGACAACCACAATCTCAAGAAAATGCATTGAATCAAAACTCGATACAAACAAATTCGCAATACATCGAAAATCACAATAAGAAAGGCGTGCGCGTCCGCCGGCAACCCCCAAACGATGGCACAATTATCGGCGACCGCTTTGCGGCTCGCCAACATAAAAACATCTTCTATACACAAAGCTAAACATTCACATACATAACGGTAATAAAAAGTTCTCATATTGCAACAAAGAACCGCAACGACAGGCCGAAATAGAGATTAAAATAAAATACTAAAAATAACCTTAAAGCATTAGGTGCGATGAGTGTTGACTCGGCTACGTGCGTAGCGAAATTTCTTTGGCTTGCAATGGAAAGCGTCCGCCGGCCGCCGGGGCGAGTTAGGCGCGGGCCCCGGCGTTGAGGAGCGAGACGAGCTTGGGGTGCTTCTTGCTGCGGCTCGTCCGCTTCTTGGGCGCGGGCGGGGCCTTGGTCTCGGGCTACGCGTGCCGCTTGGCGTGCAGCGCCAGGTGGTCGGAGCGCGAGAAGCAGCGCTCGCACTGGTGGCAGCGGAACGGCTTGGCGCCCGTGTGCTTGCGGTAGTGCCGCGTCAGCTCGTCCGAGCGCGCGAACCGCCACTCGCACCCCTCCCATGAACACTTGTATGGTTTCTCGCCTGGAACATTTATTCAGTTGCGTTTATTTTTGTTGTCACTCAATTTTGAATATAGGTATACCGGGACTGTGTTTAATGCGTGAGGTTTGTAAGAAATTACAAATTTAATCCTTGTTTTGTAAACTCCTCACCAGTCACCGTATAGCAAAAAAAAGTATATGATTAACTACAAGTACATGATTACGAAATAAAACAGTCAGAGAACAGAGATTCATTTACATTTATTGATATAAGATATAAAGAGTTCGAAATCACACACAAAAAAGATTACTCATATATTCTATCCGTCTCTATGTTCTTTTTTATGTCGTCATCGGAAAAGGAGCTGGATGGTCACTTCATGAGCGAAGCTCCAGAAATACAAATAAATCACCTGTATGCGTCCGCTTGTGCGCCTTGAGATGTGAGCTCTTGGTGTACACCTTGTCGCAGGCGGGGAATTCGCAGCGGTGCACGCGCCGGCGCGGGTCGGACGCGTGCGAG
>CAJQZN010042962.1:41261-117873 GCA_907164685.1 Colias eurytheme
TTAAAAAAAATTATGAGGCGTGCACTTTTGGATTTTCCAAATTATTTTATATTTGATTTTGCTTCAATTCCACTTCTAGAAAGATAAAAAAGAAATAAAAAACACAGCGATGGCATCACACAATACGAAATAAAAGAGTTAAAATAGAAATCAAATAGAGAGCTCAGATAAATTCATTTCAAAGAATATTTACGATTCACTTATTCTAAAATGTACAAGCTACAACTTGGTAAAATATAAAAGGTTGTAAGTGTGAAGAAGAATTTTATAAATGCAATAACATTATCCGACGACTGCATGTCTGCGTTCATGCGGAATGTACGTAGATATTAAGCAACTAAATGTGACACGGCTTGTTTGAAATTAATATTCATAGTGTGTGTCTTTAAAATTGTGTATGAGAAATCAAAGCTTCTTTTCTTTTGTACATTAATAATATTATGTCAAAGGTTTCAAGTATCAATCAAATATTTCCTATTTATTAGGTTAATTATATGTAATTTTTTTATGTTTTTAGGAAATATTTACTTAATATTAAATATTACAAAAATCAAAATCAAAACGAAAATTCTTTTTGTCAATATTACATGAGGTGCATGATAGATAGCCACATGATAGCCACTATCAGAAAAAATATATTTCCTAATGTCTACTAACCAGTAATGTCATTTACCTAATTCTGAAATATAAAATTAGTTTCCAATGAAAAAGCTTTGCTTAACCTGCGACGATCTAGTTATATATAACACAAAAATTAATTATTTAATGTTTCCACTCTACACCTTCTTACATCTATGGCAAGCTAATCGCGTTACTGAGAAACTGAATATCAAAACAACACAATTAACTTTAAACGTAGTAAACGATTGTTCCTCACTTAAAGTTATATTGAAAGCTCGCACCATTTTTTATCCCTTTTTTGTATAGGGCAGGATTTTTATTGAAACCCGTCAGACTTTTATTGAATATTTATTAAAAGCGATGTTTGCCGAAAACGCCTCTACGTTAAAATAGTTCACTCCTTTAGCACGATGAATAAAAAAGTTTTTTTATTTTTTTTACTAATTGTTTTCAATATAACAACGGATAAACGTTCAATGTTTGATAGATAACTTTTTATTACATTTAAAAATATTTAGACGCCGAAATGTTGGTATGTATCCTCATAACTTGTAAATGACTGCACGAAATTGGATAAGTCTCGCTCTTCACTATGGAAGATGCATTCTGAACTGGTACCTAGTCAATGGTCAATCTAGGCTGCTTGACCATTCTGATTAAATAAAAAAAAGACGTGTGGCACTCGGGGACTGCCGCGGTAAAACTATTGCATGCTATGCCTTCAAGCCACACCTCCGCGCCCGTCGGAGTGGGGAGCGTGAGGTTTTTTCGTTACGGAATTACTGGATTCGGTCCCCGCGCTCAAGACCCGCGATATGCAATAGCTTAAAAGTTACAGATAGAGTTTGAATTACTTTGTGTTTGCTCTTGCTCAGGTCACGCTTTGTATAGAAAATATCCACGCGACGAATCTAATAGTAAGATTCTCGTATACAAGACTCCTTCTTTGTGAACCAACTTCGAGTCTATTGACAATTTCAATAGACGGATTTCAATCCATTAGGTACTACAGTTGCGATTGTGATTGCAGTAGGAAGGACGAAATAACTGATAGTATATATTATAGCGAGTAAATAACAATAGTCCTTTGAGTTTCTATGAGATTTGTTATTTATTATAATTCCAATTTTCTAACGTCTTTGCAATTTTCATATTCAAAGGCAAAACCAATGTCGTAATCAAAATTATTGGTCTAGCCGTTTATGAGCTCAAAAATGAAATCTTATTCATTCAAGGTTGTTTCGAGTTGGTCACGGAAGAATTCTACCATACCCGTGGCCCCGTCGTTGATGCGGCTTGACGGAACACAGTGGGGTTTTGGTCGTTAGGAATACGACATAACCCACGGCCCCTTCCCCGGAGGCCGTGGGTATCTATGCAAGATCTCCCCACTTAAAAAAAAAAGGTTGTTTCGAGTTAGAGTTTATTAGCACATCACAGATATTTCAAAAACTATCGTGTCAAACTACAATAAATATTAAATACGCAAGGCAGACTTTCTCCTGTAGACTCTATAGTAGAATATCTATAAATAATATATCTCTTTGAATTACAAATTTTATTTAATATTATTTAGGTCTTGAAGAACCTAGTATGATTTTTTAAGAACCCAAAAACAATTGTGGATCCCTTGAAGATATTGACAACCTTAAAGTACCCTATAGTTTATCAAAAAATTCAATCAAATCAAAATTATACACTCGATCCTCGAATGCTTATTATGCTTATTAAACACGTCATACCTACGTCACTTTGGTCTATTATAAAACATCACATAACTGATCTAGACTCTTGGAATTCAATCAACCACATTAACAATAACCGAATAAAAAGTGGGTTTTTTTTAGGTGTTCAGTGGTGTTTTGGCAACCACGTACCATTGTCAAGTTGTGCGTGGGCTCCGCGGGGTCAACGCCCCCGACCAAGGTTGGAACACAAAGGTGTAGGGCACATTGTATCTAAACATAGCTGGTTTATAACATACGACACGATATTGGATTGGATAGAACAGTGTTGGTCTAGCCGTTACGATTTTTTGTTTTTGAAGTGTGTATGAATAACACTGTTCGATTGTGGATATTTGGTTGTATAGGAATTGAAACGTTAATTCAATTTGTGTTTTTCATTTGATAGTACGAGTGTGGAACGTTTCAATAAGGAACTAACATATGCAATTTATGAAATGTATATAACTTTCGAATTAAAAAAAAAAATATCTTTATTGAGTACAAAAATTAATACAGTACAATTACAGTGTGGCTCTGTCTTCCTAGCTAGGAAAATCCTGTGTTAAGGAAGACAGTTCCTTCCCAGAGAACATGTTCAGTACAAAACAGTTAGTTAGTTAGTTTTTAAGCTTGCGCCAATTTAAAAAAAATAAAAATACGAAACTGCAATAAAATATAATATCTTATACTATTTAATTTCGTAATTCCCTTTGCCATTTAAAAAGTAATCATAGAATCACTATTCACTAATGATCATAGAAAATACAATTTGAAAAGAATGGCCACCTTCTTACACGACACACCAGACACGATATCGCAACAACCAAACATCGTATCGCACGCTATAAAAAGCGTTCTAACAGTACAACCGACGATATAATCTCACCCTCTATTTCCATCAACATAAAGCTTAAAATACACCACTTTATAGTGCCCTGTTTATCTCATTTGAAGATGAAAGTTATTGGCCATTACTACAAGTAAATAGTCCTAGCACGTACATAGTAAAATAACTGAAATTCGCCAAAAATATAGCGTTCTTATGAATTATATTGGTACTAAGGCTAGGACGTAAAATTCCCGCGTCACAATATGTATTTTTTTTGGATGATTATTTTGTATATGGGCAAAGTGATACAACCTTCTGTGTTCGGCTTGACTTAAATTTATTTTAGTTCTCTAATTATGAGCGCGTTACTTTTAAATGTGCATTTTCTATATTTTTTTTTCATAATTAAAAATGCAATAGTTATATTAAGGATAAAATATTAATATTTATTAGAAATAAAAAAAGATTTCTCATACAGACTGTATTCGTATTACTCCAAACAGGACATTGGAAAAGTTTTAAATTGAGAAAATGGAGGACTTGAAAGGAATGAAGATAGTTATCAACCTTCCTATGTTTTTCAATAGCATGTTTATCCGATTTGAACTTCTTGCAAATAAAAGACTCGCTCAATGTCAACAAATCAATTATCAATGAATTTAAAACATTATATTGCAATGTTTATCAATAAGAAAATCGTTTGTAACATTACTAAAGAAGCAGCAAAAAGAAGGAATTTTTTTTTTCAAGTTCAAACGTAGCAGTGGGTATATTAATTAAATTGTATTAATACACCAATATGTATTTAATTAATAAAAATGTTATTATACCTCACACTACTCCTGTGTATTAGAGCCATCTTAGCATCTAAACTATTCGAAACATAAGCATAAGCATACAAATAATAATAATAAATAACTGCGTTAAAAACAACCGACTTCAAACTTGCACTTGCAACATTTACAAATACAGACAAAAATGCTTATAAAATAAAAACTACTGGGCCTATCCTAATAAAATTTTTATGGGACCAATTCGACACCATCCCGCATCGAACAAAAAAAGAATCACGTAAATCGGTTCAGAAACCTCGGAGTAATCGGTGTACATACATAAAAAAAAACATACCGGCCGAATTGATAACCTCCTCCTTTTTTTGAAGTCGGTTAAAAACTAATAAAAATCTGCTAATTGCTTCTGACAGTTGCAAACGTTTAAGTTCCCTTTAAATTTCACAGTTACACTTCATCGTTATCTCAATATAGATTATTTTAATAACCACAAAGCCTACCGTTCATTATCGCTGGCTAGATAAAAAAAAACACAGAACAATGCCGTCTGAGTTCTGTCCGTAATTAAAAACCCCAGTGTGAGTTGAAAAGATGTGTACTTACTATATAAGGTGGTTTCTGTAAATGATGACTATTTTCGAATCTATGGCTGGATACAATGTAATGTAATATGGAAATAATAGCTTCTTTGTACATACAATAGTAGATATAGTAATTGATATAAAAATAATTTACTATCCAGATTAATTTACGTATGTGGTTGTGCCTATTTAACTTTATCGGATTGTCACTGGCTCGATTGAGCCCTGTTTTCAGTATATCAGACAAACTTATGATGTTTTTTCCTTGATTAGTATAAAACTAACACCTAAGCAATTTTGAATCGTAATAACAGATTTACCAATTACCACCGGTCGAAAAGCGATTTCCACAGAGAAAAGCCAGAATTCTTAATTGAAATCCATCAATTTTAAGTAGAACCTTCACCTTTTTTGCAAGTCACAAAGAACGTACGTAGATTTCAATTAGACTGTCCGTTACCATCAAAACATCGCAAACCACAAGCCCGCAGCGTTCCACCAATTTTCAGAATTAATCCAACATTCCGATCTTCGTGTCTGCCCAATCAACGTACACAATAACTAGTAAAAAACTCTTCGTTATAGGTAAAACACGATGCGTTCATTTGTTCCTGAAACAAATACCGCGTCTGTGGTGACTTTTACACAACTATTTTTACTCTGTGGCCTGTCAAAATGACATTCCACGCGTATATCGGCGTAGCGGCATTTTGGCGGGCTTTTCTGTCACTCGCTGTATCTGCCTTTGACAATTATTATTTGATACTAGTTGGCGATGGCATGTACGGGAATAGTTTTTTTGCGTTTTATTAGGTTCTTTTTAATAATATTACTTGGCTTAAGTATCCACGAAACATATAAAAACAAAATTGAAGGTATTTTTATAAGTTCGTCAGTACTTTTTGATTAGAGCCTTACCACTGGTCTATCACGACCAAAACGGTTTCATGTATCCTTCACCAAACTATATAAAACTATCATCTCAATACGTACAAAGAATCAAGCACCGAGACGCCTGGTACCTAAGGATAGACTGAATAACTTTGGCACTTAAATATTATAATAATTATGGTTATAAAAGAAACAAATATTTTATTTATAACTGACAATATTTACAACTACACTGTCGCTCTTCATTCTTTAGACTACACTACAGATTTGTAAAACATTTTCATTGCGAACAGAAGCACTTCAATTAATTAAAATTAAATTACACAATTTTAAGTATACCTAATACTAAGTACATTATTCAAATGAAGTCCGAAGTCGTACACCTAGATTGTAATAATTTACCAATTCATAGCTTTCCAATGAAAGCGTTATCAAACGGGATTAGTAATGGTAAATTACCCTCACTTCGTAATATTGAAATGTAATCTGATATTCTAAAATGATTGTTTCTTTTGT
Source organism: Colias eurytheme (assembly GCA_907164685.1). Taxonomy (NCBI): domain Eukaryota; kingdom Metazoa; phylum Arthropoda; class Insecta; order Lepidoptera; family Pieridae; genus Colias; species Colias eurytheme. The sequence goes on from CAJQZN010042962.1 coordinate 47,218, forward strand.
ATGTTGGTAATGGTTATCTTCTGTGATTACTATCGGAACTGTAAAGTTAACTAACAGAAAGTTACTACACAAGTAGTAATAGAGTTAAAATAACAATTGACGATTCATAAACTCATATGCAATTTTTATTAGTTTTCAACTTTTTTATAATAGGTAACGTTCCAAACTAATATTTTATTATTACGTTGTAACCATTTATGGTATATTTCCTTCCTTAGCAAAGGTATGTATTCCCTTTTTAAAGTGAAACTTTTATTACATCGTCTCAAACTTTTTGGTCTGTGTAGCGCATGTCGCGTGTATCGCGGCTGCCGAGTAGGTATACCTACTCGGCACGCGACATGCGCTACACAAAGCAGTGTTCGGAACCGTTCGAACAGTTTCACTTTTACCGTGGTTTCATAAAACCACACAACATTTTTTTTCTCCAAAGCATTTAATGTTAGGCAACTCTCGTACAATCTAAGTCTATCTCGTACGTAGCAATATAACCTGACAAAGTCCATTACAAATTCGGCCATCCACCACCAATAAGGTGACAATAAGTTTCCCCATTTCACGGAATCGAGAGATATCGAAACTCGGCCGTGAAAGTTGCCGGAAGATGCAAGCTATGTAGGGTGGCCATGAGCGTGTGCCTGGGAATTGCGGTTATGAACGCAATAAATACCTATGGGAATGGTCGCGGCGCGGTGACCACGGCGCACGTTTCTACCGGACTGTCCCACACGAGGGTGACCTTGCTTTGTGTTTGTAACGGGATTGAGGAAGATGGAATTGTAATTACTTCATATTGTATGCTAGGCGAGCATACATAATAAAGATTTTGTATTGAAGTATATATTTATATACAATAGCGTATCTCATCAACAGAAGTTAATGAACAGACGGCAAACTACCTCGCATGTGTATTAAAAGTCATTGTTTTAATATAAAAGTGAAATAAACTGTTTGTATAGAGATCGCTATGTATAGGTGAGCTTGACCTAGTTGTATCTAGACTATCATCATCATCGTTGCGATGCCCGTGCGAATTATGCGAAGGGGCATTCACGATTCTAATACAAAACTTGCGTACTTTTAGAATCAAATGAAGAAATATCAATTATTTTCAGTTTACTAATGTCCAATTTAATTTTAGATTAATGTTTAGACTGGCTTTTCTTCTCCTTAGTTCACCTGGATCGATCCGTTAAAAATGTAGCTTAGCCCACTCGAATATAGGACGTTGAAGCTTTCTAAGAGTATTTTAAATCGGTCAAGAAGTTTTTGAGCTAAATCTCATGCCATGATGGTGGATGCAATTTCTTCTATTTCAAAGAAAATTATACATTTCGAGCACACCATAATCACACGTGAAAAGCGCTTCAGAATTGTACAACAAAGTTACCGAAAAACAGGTCACTAGCCTGAAGGGTCTAAAAACGTACGCACTACCATATTCCACATACCCACCTGCAATCCGTCACTTTGCACTATTTAAAATGCAGCATAATTTCACGGCGCCGCAGCGATACAGCCGTTTCGCGACCATTAACCTAGTTTTGGCCATAACACACAGGGAAATAAAATATACACTGGGCATAACGCGATTCTGCCCGCCGCGCCGTTCTATACAAACGGCATGTGCATGTGTGCGTAAGCTTGTCACTGTGTGCGGTGGAACGCGTTCGAAAAACGGCCATGTTGCTTTTCAAAAATGTAAGTGTGTACCTATAAAGAATAAAATGGCACTAAAAACACAAAAAAATGAGATCGTGCAAATTAATGGATTAATAAATCTATTATTAATCCATTAATTTGCACGATCTCATTTTTTGTGTTTTTATAATTTAATTTTAAATTCAGATGAATATTCTATTTTAAAAGAGATCGTCACTTTTACTGTAATGAAAAAAGAGAATTGTACAAAACATTGATAGGTATGCGAAAATTAATCTATTACAGTCTACTAATTAATATTAAAACTCTTCTTTGTTCTTTATCTAAGCTCGAATAAACTATAACTGAAAGAGACAGCACACCGATTTAATGAACCCATGTCAAAAATCTTCACAATGAACGTGATAACAATATCAACTGAAAACACATTTTCCATAGCGAAGTGCTTTTGTTCACTCCAGCGATGAGGGACGCTGACTTCAAAAGCGCTTAAAACTCCGACCATATATTAAAATCAAAGTGTTACATGTTTCAACACCTCTGCATTATTTAGAAGGCGCCACACAACCAAAGATGAAGTATGAAGCTTCTATATCTTCGTAATTTTATCACACAATTCACGTTTTAAAATAAAACTTCGAATACCTATATATTAACACGGCAAAAATAAAGTTGCATTTCAGTTACAGGAACTAAAAACGGATCGCATCAAAAATCCATTTAAGTACATCTAAAAGTATCCATGTATGTATATATGGGGCTTAGATTTATTGAATACGTGCAATTTTTCCAGTGTTAAATTGACCGGGACAGTCTTTATCCCCAATGCAGTGGAATTAGAGTAAAGCTGATGGATTTTAAAAGCTTTTTTGAAACCGGCTGATTTCCGCGAAACCCAAATTAAGAGTATAAAGGGATATTTGGAAAATCATATTAACGTGTGTAAAATTGGATAGAGCATCAAATTCTCTGAATTCTGGTTTAAATATAATTTCAGTAAAAGCCACCCTGTGATATTTTTAATCTGTAATATAATTGTTCGTAATGGACATTGATTAATATGATAAAATTATAAATTAGGGTATTGATAAAGTAAAATGCTTTTAAATTTAAACACTCATTTTATAACACTATCAGGTCTAATTAAAACAACTGTTACTGTGTGAATAAAATTGACAATATATTAAAAGCACAACCCCTTTTGAAATAAACATCTTACCGATGTATACGGGACCTATGTACTTTAAAAATAACTCGCCTTTCCATCGATCACAAACAAGCCCAATTGGAAAGTTCCTTACTTCCTCCTTCCAACTGAAAACTAGCTCAAAAGCATATAAAGATTCTTCATAACAAGTTTATAGGAAAACGTCTTTACACAGAAGTTGAGTCCAATTTCGTCAGAGACCAGAATTGGGTCAAATTCGTCTTGAGATTTGATTAGCAACGGATAGGTATACGTCTCCCATTGATAGTTCAAAGGTGAACAGTGCATTTGCTCTCCAGGAGTGGAGGTAGAATTTAAAATTTTACAATATGACATGAAATATAAAGAGAAGACAGAAATGTGGTTACTTATAGTAAAACATATCCATTGAACTTTCAAACCTGAACCAAATAGAACAAAGTGATTACAATATTCCTCATCATAAGAAATGCATAATAATTTTAAGAACATTATCAATTTATTTAGATTACGAACGGACGTCGCGATTCGTAGTAAGTACCGAAAATTTCATGTACCCCGTAGAACAGACCAAGATCCAAAAAATAATAAAACATTGTTAACTTTATTAAATTACTAATACAATTTTTCTACAGCGATATCCAAAAATCAATTACCAACCACTATAACCTGACCCGCCCAACCTTCTCCCTACCATATAACACAAAGCTCTTGCTACACTGGTCACCCATCGCCAACGAACAAAAGTACAACATACACAGGCCAATTAAAGTTTCCAGTCTAGACAAGTAAGTACTATAACACTAATGAGAGTTCCGCGCAAAACCTGTTCCGAAAGAAAGTAACTTCCTTGCCCATCACATTAGAGTATGTGAAACACTGTTTTCTAAGTAACACGACGTTTTATTATTTAGAAAAATATACCGCTATTGCATATAAAGCGTGTGAAACGAGATTTGCCAAACGCAGGCTCAAACTTCATCAGATTCGTGAGTACGTATTTCTTATATGTATATGAATCTCCTCTCTAGTAAAGATGGGCTACAATTATTTTTGCTTACAGGTAATAGGCGTCACGGACATAGCTAAAATTATAAAAATAATATACCAAAATCAATAGTCCATAAGGAAAACAAAATATAAACAGCAAAAGAACATTGTCAACACGAAAAATAGAACAAAACGGGATTGGAATCTCATTACAATTTTTTACGGAAATCTTTGCATTACATAAAACAGAATAAAACATAATGAAATGCCAATTTCTAATTAAGAAATTTCATACAAAAATCGGCGAAACAATCTCACCAATTTCAAAATCCTCCACCCGTAACCAAAGCGCATTCCTCCATACATACCACAGTATAAAAACAATGAACATCATAATTAGGCGTCATTTCGCCCAATGTCGAACAAACTGACATTCGTATGTATCGCACGCATACATTACGCATAGACGCGCTGCGTTTTAAGAGGGGTCTATTAATTTTAGAGTACACAGGATATAGTTAGGGCTGGCACGAGTGAGTAAATTTTAATTCATTTATAAATAATGTATCCGTACTATAATATTATAAATGCGAAAGTAACTCTGTCTGTCTGTTACTCAATCACGCCTAAACTACTGAACCAATTTGCATGAAATTTGGTATGGAGATATTTTGATACCTGAGAAAGGACATAGGCTACCTTCTATTGCGAAATGTGTACCACAGGCGAAGCCGGGGCGGACCTCTAGTTGTATATATGTCTTGATTGAAAATCAGCGCTGCACAGTACACAGCACAGCGTTTGATCTACATTTAATTTCTAGTTATATACATTCTAAAATAAAAATAAGTCTTAGACAATTCTTCTATCAGCATAAAACTAACTTTCCGATTAATTTTCTTTATGTTGATCAGATTTTTTTATAATTTATTTATATAATAACTGCATCTTCTCTCATAAAATAAAATAGTTTTCATTTTAACCCACGCTTGCGATCGACTACAATATTAAACGTATTATCTTTCATAATTTAAAAATAAAGGTTCATTATTTCACCCATCCAATGTTTACACTTTGTAGCGGCGGGGCAAATGTGTCACTTGATGGGAAACAGATAGCGAGGTGTATTTTTAGCGCCACTTTATAAATAAGGGTTGCTGCGCTCGTGAAAATGTAAGTTTTATAGTTTATACTTTATACGTGCACGAACTTCGCCCTGTTTACGGCTTGTTAATTTTAGGCTACATACATTTTTATAGCGTACTAGGTAATAGGGTTGTCAAAAATATGAAATAGAAAAATAGACACTTTTTTATCGTAATGCAATGGTAATATAATATTAAAAAGTGCACGAGCATTTTATACTCTGGCGAAAAAAATACGATTAAATTGATGCCATTTGCCTATGTATTCCTATTTATATATTGACTATGACTGTGTTCTTTGAGATTTCAACCAAATTTTAAGTTATCATTGGTATTTATAACTCAATGAATAATACAGATCAGAATTAAGTTGCTTGTGTTAAATAAATCAATCCAGAACATCCGACAAAAGCCCTATCGTTCCGTATTGTAAAACAACACATTTAGCAGTTAGCTGATCAACAGAACCGCAAATTGAGCGAAGCGACACATCTGCCCTTTACCGCGCGATAGCAAACGCATTTTCCACTCGGCAATTCCACACGATTCCCGTATCAGCATTCAGCGCATCAAAATTGCTCACACAATTTCGCCTACGTCAAACCGTAAATGCGGCATTATCCCACTAATCTCGCTCGCTCATTCGCAGCCGCTCTATTTGCATAAAGAACACTAAAATTATCGACCACTTAGCGGCAACAATGGTCCGACCTCAATGGCCTGACCGCTTTCGGTTGAGTAATATCGCTCCTAGTACACTCCGCCTGCGAAATAGCGGCTGGATGTGTGTCCTGGGCTTTATGTCTAATAGCGGGTACATTATATCAAATAGCATTGTGTGGAGGAATGGTGAAATGTATAGGACTCTTAACGCAGATTGCAAATTTAGTATACATTTACAATCATACAAAGCAATGGTGTAGACGTAGCTTAGAGAAATGTTACGATTCCTAATCAATTTATTCGTCAATTTAATTAAAAGACAGTGTAATCCCGCCTCAGTATTATGTATGTATGTATTTCAATACTGTCGTGTTTGGTTACGATAAATGTGCAACAGTCTAGACTCTAGCGTAGGTATAAGAGAAACGGATTTTAGACTATTAGGTCAAGTTGTCTCGATAATATTTTACCTTCGTGAAAACGAGTAATAAATAAAATCTACACGATCCTACTAGTTTTATTAGTGAACAAAAATAATCGAATCGGTAGTATAGGATTTTTCATTGAATACGAATGTCTGGTTCGATGTATGTCTTTTAATAGGCGAAAAATATTGCCTGCAATTTTAAACGTAAAATTATAGGTCTCTCTAGTTTTTTGACGACACCGAGACTTTAAATCAAGATAATTATCATCTATAACACCAAATATTTTAAAAATCTTATCAATGTATGTATAAAAATTATACAAATTTAGGATTTGTTGACGATACATATATTCAAATAAAAAATATACGATAAAACTTTAATTTGTCGAAACGAAACGAAATCAGTCATCGAAATAGTCATCATTTCTTTACTTCACGACAAGTTCCAACGTAAAAAGAGTTAAGTCCAAAAGACATATATATTCTGTCTATTAGATCCGTAGCAAACACAATATGTGACTCACAAACTATTCCTGTAAGTAGGTTGTACCAACATTACACTTGAAAACGCAATTAGACAGTCTCCGAGACGACCTTCGATGCAATTGTCTTATATATTGTTGTATATGCGCTTACAACAACGTGATTTTAGCTTAGATTGTATAGCAATTTACTGGGGAATGATAATTGAAACAGCTTAATTGGTTACATTTATTGTTACTAAAGTGTTTACTAATTACACGGTTTTAAAACCTGTATGCATCAAGCTTAAATTGATAAAGTTATAGCAATTAAAATTCATTATTCTTAACAAAAATAAACCTTATTTAATTTGTCAGAACTGCGCCAAATTTAAAAAGAATCACACAGCTTTAAAAAAAGGATTATCCAAATCAGTTCACCCAGTCGAAAGCTTTCAGGTTACATACCCAAAAAAGATCAGATTAAATCCTCCTCTTTTTGAAGTCGGTTGATACAAGAATTGGATAACCCAAAGGAAAATATCCGACGAATTTGTATGCATTTTGACGGGGAGATTAATTGATCCTACGAGAGAATGCTTGAGCTTGTTTTGTCAAAAACATCGCGAAGGGGATAAAATAGGAGATGGAAATTTGCGTACGCTTTTTAAGAGGAGCTTAAAATTTTCATACAACAGCATTATTCCCGCGTAAACCATAGTGTAAATTTTATTAAGTTTTCCAAACTGTCTTTATATAAATTTATTTCATTACTAGGTTTCCGCCCGCGGCTTCGCCCGCGCAGTCAAAGAAAAATCCGCATAGTTCCCGTTCCCGTGGGATTTCCGGAATTGCGTCATTTTCCCGGGATAAAAAGTAGCCTATGTCCTTTCTCGGGTATCAAAATATCTCCATACCAAATTTCATGAAAATTGGTTCAGTAGTTTAGGCGTGATAAATAGCATTTTTACCCGACTACGGCAAAGCAAAAGGAGGGTTATGATTTTGACAGGCTATGTATGTATGTATGTATGTATGTATGTATGTATATATGTATGTATGTATGTATGTATGTATGTATGTATGTTCATCTGTTCCCTCGTAACTTCTAAACTACTTATCAGAATTCGACAAATGACATATCATTAGAAGCGTCTTAATTGTCCGCTGGTTATAGGCTATATGGGGTTTCACAAAATCTAATGTGGCGCCCTCTAGTGGACAAAACATACAGAGTAAAAAAATAAAGTTAAGAAAAATATGCCGTGTTTGGTATCATTTGAAAGCTTTTTACTTGCACATTTTGAATATATATATATTACTAGCATTTCCTTGTGACTTTACCTGTATTCATGGGCTGATTGCATATAATTCACATCTTTTCGTTCATAGCTTCTTTATTAGTTCATCAATTTAACTTTTGTTTTATACTTTTTCAGCGTCGTTTTTTGTCGTAGTTGGGTTTTAGTTGTTTTACTTTTTATCTTGTTGGAAACTATCTTTACATATAGTTTTATTTAAGTATTGCTTCGCATAGTTGCATTTTCAGTACGCGTTATGCCATGAAATCATATCACGAAAAAAACGTCGGGAGAAAATTTTAAACACACACAAAACTAAAATAGCGAGTGCCTCAATTCGTATGAAAACCGAGCGTGTTAGTATGACGTAACTGCAACAATAATTCCGAGTTGATCCGAGTTTATATTTACACAATTAGCCATGTTGACTGACCGGTTGGCTACGTTGGTAGCGACCCTGCCTTCGAAGCCAGAGGTTGTGGGTTCGCTTCCCACCCGGGGCAAATATTTGTGTGATGAACATCTATGATTGCTGTGTTTCTGGGTGTTAAAATATAAGCAAGTATATTTAAAATTATAAATGTATGTTTACCAAACAATTGGTAATTGGTAATTTGGTATCCAGAACACAAGGCAAAAGCTTAGTATGGAATCAGATCGTTCCGTGTGTGAAAACTGTCCTGAAATATTTATTTATATATGTATTTACTAGTAGCGCTTCTGCCCCGGCTTTGCCCGTGGTTCTATATATAACTTTATAATATATAGCCTATATTATGCTATAGGCAGTATATAGTATATACTCAGGGATCACGTACATATTACAGTGAACAAAGTTTTGAAATCGGTAGTTCCTAATTAGCGCATTCAAACAAACAAACTCTTCAGCTTTAAATTAACACGCTTTATTAGCTTCACCTGTACCTTTGTATGTAACCGAACCCTATATATGTATATAATTTTGACCCATTTTTAACGATCTGTTCGTTAAAAATGGGTCAAAATAATTAAAACTTTGTACACATCAAGGATCGTTGATAATACAATAACATCATCGCGATCGTATTGCGTGTTTTTTTTTAACTAGATATTTATATTTATTACTAGCGGTCCGCCCCGGCTTCGCCCGTGGTACATAATATTTACGTTTTCTCTACATAAGAACCATCCTCGTACTTCAAGGAATATAATAAAAAAAAATTATCGAAATCGGTTCAGCCGTTCTCGAGTTATGCGCTTACCAACACATTTTGCGATTCATTTTTATATATAAGATTAGTACAGATTGGCCATAATGTTTTTACTGAAGCTGTAACATAATATGATGATATTAGGAGCTTTGGGCCTGATTTAAAGTTAGCAAGTGACAACTTACACGGTCAATGTTTTGTATGAACTATAAGGACATGTGGATCAGTAGTAGATGTGTGTGTGTTCCTCCTATATCCATATAATGTAGATAAGTATGTGTGTGTGGATACTTCAGCTAAATAATGACCCTTGTGATTTACAAATTTTCGTGAATATTAGTCAGCGAAATTATCAAGAGGACTTAAAAATCCGATCCGAACGTTATTTGATATTTTGTAACGTGAAAATTTGGAGGCTATATTTTATATCGTAGAAACATGATAAATTTAATCGACAAATATTTATTGAGAAAAGATAAGCACAGTGACTGAATTAAAATAATATTTTACTTCGTAATATTATGTACCGAAACATAAAGTTAATACACATTAATCAAATACATATTTTTATTCTTTCATATCTCAACATAAATGGCACACAAAGTAAAAAACAAATCATAATATTTATAATAATTTATATCGTACATTCGCATAGAAAAAGTCCACTTGCACTTCCGTAAAAAAACAATAAATATTATAAACAATAAATGTGTGGGTGGGTCGGTGCGTAGGTATATAAAAAAATAAACGTAAACATATAAATAAGTAAGAACTAAGTAAGTATATAGGATTCAATAAGACAAGAAATTAATATATATATCAAATATTGCAAAAACAAGCGGCAATACATTCAGTCACTATCATCATAAGCAAGGTGCTAGGAAACACAGTATTTATAAATAGAGATTCCGAAATTCCTCTTCCTTGAGGGTCTCAGGGCGGGAGTTAGGAATAAAAATAATAAACCGAGCTACAGCTCGAGTAGAAAAGTTTTTTCAAAACCATAATATATACAGTAGCACCTCTATAAGTCGAAAATCAAGGGAGACGCCAAAAAATTCGAGTTATAGAGTTTTCAACTTATGGAGGATTTCGACTTAGGCGGATTTTGATTCGACATAAAGAGTTTGAGGTTTATTCTTATAAATTTTGAATTAGAGAGGTAAAATAAATTAAAATTCAACTTGCAGAGGTGACAAACATGTTTTTATTTATTAAAAATCAACATAATTTCAAATCATTTTAAAATAAAAAATATGGCATTAAAAAAAGTATTTATTATATTATTTGCTTTAGATAATTTGGTTGTTCTCTAGCATTTTCTAATCTATAAAGAGCAGAAAATTCTTCATCTTCAGAGATATTGGTTTGCTCTATAAAATTTCGTAAGGTATTCAATGCGGTTCTTGTCTCTTTGATGGAAAATTAAGGAGCGCATGTACTATTCACGTCTTCTATGTCATCTTAATCATTAGTATCGGTTTTCTGAGCTACTGAATCGATAATTTCGTCATCAGATACTTAATGCAAACACGTGTTTACATGAGTCATACATTTATTATCGTATACTCCTAAAATGTTTTCTAAGAAACAATAGTGTACTTGCACTGTCGGCAAATTCTTAAAGTGGGTAACTTATTTTTGTTCGAACAATAGAGGTAATAAATTCCAAATCATCAAGTTATAAAGGTTGTAAAATAAAACGTTGCTATGTTCGAGATACAGAGGTCAAATTTGATTTTTCGAGGTATAGAGTGAAAATATGTACCAAAATGGCTTGGAGGGACTTGGTGATTATTTCGACTAACAGAGGGACAAAATTTCAAGTAATAGAGGTTTTCGGGTTTGAAGGGAAGGGAACAAGACATTTTTTCGAGATTTGGAGGTTTTTGACTTATCGAGGTTCGACTTAACGAGGTGCTACTGTATATACTAACTATAAAATACTTACTACACTTACAATATTATCAGAGATGAAATATGGTGACAGACATGACTACAACGTGTACTTAGGCTGATACGTAGATATTAGGATGTAGTTTCGATACTTGAATCGAAAGCTACTGACTGATTTATGAAGTGATCGAGATCTATTTTCGGGTCACTTAAAAATAACACTTATCACCCTCGAATTCGAACACAAATTGGTTACAGCATAACATTGTAATCGGCGTGGTATTTTAGCTGTTGACTCATCAATGCTGTGGCCTTTGTTAGGGGTGACGCGTACAATAACTTAACTATTTGTAATAAATTTTTAATATTTTATTTTAAAAATAGTGTGAAGTGTGTTCAAATAAAATTTTATTTCATAAATACAAAGTACAAACTAACAATTTCTGCTGGAATGCATTTTGATAAAACGTTATTCAATTTTATTATATTTACTTTGAAAAATGTAGATAGAATTTTATCCGATGTCCATTTTCCGGAATTTCATCAAAATCTGTGTCAGCAATAATGCGTGCGTAATTCAATTTATTTGGAATGTACCTCTACATATTATACTTTTACTAGCGGCCCGCCCCGGCTTCGCCCGTGGTACATATGAAAAATAGATGTTGGCCGATTCTCAGATTTACCCGATATGCACAGAAAATTTCATGAGAACCGGTCCACCCGTTTCGGAGGAGTATGCAGACTAACATTGTGACACGAGAATTTTATATATAAGATTTATCCTTCGTGTATTAATCGGTAATCAACAAAATATCTGATACGGCTTTTCTTCTTGTCATACAACAATGTACTTTACTACATAGTATAAAACAAAGTCGCTTTCTCTGTCCCTATGTATGCTTAAATCTTTAAAACTAAGCAAGGGATTTTGATGCGGTTTTTTTAATAGATAGAATGATTCAAGAGGAATGTTTTAGTATATAATTTATTATGTTTTAGACAAAGCGGGCGAAGCCGCGGGCGGAAAGCTAGTTAATTATAAAAAGATTGGTTGAACCCTAGAAAATACTATTTTCACACAATTTCATTCATAATGTACTACAATTTAGAACCAGTAAACATTATTTTACTGTCCGTTTATAACATTGTTATTTGTTCTGCATCAAGTGTTCCAAACTTGACCCAAAACAAATAAACGGGACAAAAGATACGATGAGCACGTGTAAAAAAAGGATAGAGAAATAGGTATATAAGGATATATTCGGAATAATATTGTACAAATTACGCGTTACAATCTTAATATATATTAATCTCGTGTCACAATGTTTGTCCTCAATGGACTCCTAAACCACTTAACCGATGATAATAAAATTCGCACATCATGTGCAGTTCGATCCAACTTGAGAGATAGGATAGTTTAAACATGTAGGTACCACGGGCGAAGCCGGGGCGGGCCGCTAGTAATATTATAAATACAAAACCGCACTTGGCCAGCGTGACGAGCTATGCCTATTTTTTTTAAAGACGGGAAGTCTTGCATAATATATTTTATATATTTATTATGATACAGATGGCCCTAGGTTAAGGATAAGTTATGTTGTAGGATACCTAAATTCGTGTTTGCAGTTGAAAGCAATAATATACTAGAATGGTAATGATGATATTATAGTTAACTAGCTTCCGCCCGCGACTCCGTCCGCGCGGATGTCGGTCTTCGCGTGGATGGTTTATTTCTCCATTTTGAGTAACTCTGACAATAACATCTTATAAATATCTATTGGACTCAAATACGGCTAGGCCTATAATAATACTCAACGTGTGTTCGCTGTTCTACAGAACAAAGTCTATGGATAAAACTGAAAAATTAAGATTATTTTTTTCTTCGTATTTTTTCAGCATAAAAAGTATCCTATTTTACGCCCAGGATAATAAGGTATAATTATACCAAGTTTCATCGAAATCGAACCGGTAGACAGACAGACAGACAGAAAGACAAAAATTTTTTTAATCACATATTTGGGTTTGGTATCGATCCAGTAACACCCCCTGCTATTTATTTTTTCAATATTTTCAATGTACAGAATTGACCCTTGTATAGATTATCCCATACAAAATTCTGATAGAGGAATAGAAAATATCGAACAAAAAATCTCTTTCGGATTTAATATTTAAGCTGCGATAGTCTCATAGGTACATATTAGAACACTGGTTTATTAATATCGCTAACCATTCGGCTAGGTATTAATTACAATGCCTATAATAATATAATATAACAAAATCCTACCACGCATCATATTATATTACATTTACTTGACAACTCAAACCGCATCAACTAGACGGCTGAGGTCAAAGGTAGGTCAGACGAAAATAGTTTTTATTCCGCCCCATTAAGATATAAATTCTTATCCCACCTTACCCTTAACAATTACTTGTTAACGATAGGAACCAGTGCGTCAAAGCTAACCATAAGAAGCGCTTTAAAAACAGTTAACGCGTAAACAAACTTGATTGTAACATTTCATTGCTTGTCTGTCAGCGCCTTAATGATACCTGTCGTTAAATATAACATGGTGAAATAGACGAACGATAAAAACAAAAGAAAACAAGAATGTTTTTTATCTAAAAACATATATATCTAAATACATAAACAAGATTTCAATAAATACCTACCATTTCCCGATAAAAATAAAATCGCCAATATATTTTTTCAAACAAAATTAATTTTAATAATAAAACACAAATATAACCTCGGCTAGTTTCAGAATCTTCGATGTCTTGAAAGCGATTTAAAATTTAACACTACCTCCAAGTATTCTCATACATTTAATATTATATTTTGAAAGATGACAGCATGGCAGCGCTATAAAAGCAACAACTTTTTCTTTGGTTTTTAACTTTTTAACAACAAACACAGAACTAAGAGAAAAGATTCTCCTAGAGGCGATTTTTAATAATAAAGCGAATAGCGTATTAAACAGGCATTTAAAAGCTGCTTTCTCGACTTTTTACAGGTGAATTTTTTATATTATTGTGTAATACTTTAGTAGACGGATAAAGTTCTAATCGAGGATCTTCCCGCACCTACCTTTATTGTTGCAACGACATCAAATCACTAAATAGTACCTATAAAACAAAGTCGTATTCTCTGCCCCTATGTCCCTTTGTATGCTTAAATTTTTAAAACTACGCAACGGATTTTTAATAGATAGAGTGATTCAACAGGAAGGTTTTAGTAAGTACAGTAAAAGTTCCTTATTCGCGGGTAATAGGTTCCGTAAATGTGCCGCGAATAGAGAAACCGTGAATAAGGAATGGTAATTTGTATGGGGTTATAGGGAATACGTTCTTAGGTGACGAAATAAAAAAGCAAATACGTAAAGAAACCAGTTTAATTTAAGTTTTTGACCAAACATATTTATTAATTACCATTTAATTAGGTATTATCTTCAGGTTTAGGCAATGGCTTGTCACTTTTTACTCGTTTTTCATTTTTTTTAGTCGACATTATAAATTCGTAGTTGTAGTTCAAGCGTTTACTAAGGATAACGAATGGTTTTTATTTAGGTAAATACATATATGTATGTACCGATGTACCGATTCGATCCGCGAATAACGAATTTTAGGCCGCGAATACAGGATTTAGGTCGCATTTTTTCCATCCGCGAATAGTGAAACCGCGAATGAAGGAAGCGCGAATAAGGAACTTTTACTGTATATAATTTATTAGGTTTTAGACAAAGCGGGCGAAGCCGCGGGAGGTAACCTAGTATGAAATAAATAGGAGCCAAAAAAGCGGTATTTTCGCCACGAGCAACCTACGGGTAGAATTTTATGAAAAACTAGCTTCCGCCCGCGACTCCGTCCGCGCGGATGTCGGTCTTCGCGTGGATGGTTTATTTCTCCATTTTGATTAACTCTGACAATAACATCTTATAAATATCTATTGGACCCAAATACGGCTAGGCTAATAATACCCAACGTGTGTTCGCGGTTCTACAGAACAACGTCTATGGATAAAACTGAAAAATTAAGATTATTTTTTTTCTACGTATTTTTCCAGGATAAAAAGTATCCTATTTTACGCCCAGGATAATAAGGTATAATTATACCAAGTTTCATCGAAATCGAACCGTTAGTTTTCACGTGATGTCTTCACATACAGACAGACAGACAGACAGACAAAAATTTTTTAATCAAATATTTGGGTTTGGTATCGATCCAGTAACACCCCCTGCTATTTATTTTTTCAATATTTTCAATGTACAGAATTGACCCTTCTACAGATTTATTATATGTATAGATAATAGAAGATAGTAAGTAAATGGAGGAGCGATAAAATACATAATAGTATTTTGACCACATTATGACAAATCAAACACAAGAACCACTATGCTTAGTTGCAAAACCGCAGCCGTCCGCTTACGGGCGGTTAGATCGCTCAAAATGCTGTATGATAATATTAATTAACCGTAAACCCCTTTAGGGGGCTGCTCGATAGCCTAATTAAATTATTCAAGCTATGCGCTTGCTATGGATCCTATTTAACTCAATTAATTAATTATTAGAATGTTTGCAAAAACCGCAACCTAAATTGTATTGTTTAGATAATCGATCAATATTGATGAATACAGTGACTGCAGAAAGGCTACATTTTGATAGGTCCATTCTGTTAGTTATCACTAATAGTACAGGAATATGTTTCCTTAATATTGTGAACATTTTGAAGATAAATAATTTATAGTTGGTTAGACCTTCCTCTTCCATACAAATGATTAGTGCGTTCATAGTTTTTTTGCTAAAACCAAAATTTTATGTATATTTATAATTAGGAGAATATATATCGACTGGGTTGCCAGTCAAAATTTGGCCGCATGAACACATGTGACATGACCAACTATAATGCGCCAGCTACACAATTCACAGCAAATTTATATCAATAAAAGGTCTGTATATATAAACAATTACGTCACAGTCTTCAACATAATGTAAGTACATACATTCGAACCGCTTCCGGCCCGCTCGTCTGTATCAAACATTTTATGATCTATACTCAGACTAGTAACTTTTGACGCACATATTTATGCAATTTCAAAAATTATCTTGGCATGCGTCCAATAAAGAGCTGATTTTTAATACGGAACGGTGTGTCCAATTTATTATATTGCGTATCAGTAATGGTTCCGCCACACTGGGCTATGGGTGTTTGGCGTTTGCCAGCCGTGTGTGGACGTAGCTTTAGCTAATAGCTTCTACCTGGAAAGGCACCATTGAAAACCATTCTAGTGTAACCAGGCATATACCTACTAGCCTTGTCTGTCTCCTTGCCTGGTACACATGCTATCTGTATTGTATATGACACCGTTTAAGTAGTCATGTATGACATTATAATATTAAAAAATCATAATTATCTCACTCATTATTATTTTGTTAATGTGATTAGAGAAGTAATCGATTTTATAATTTAAAAACATGTAATTAAAACGCATTATTTAATTGTTATAACATGCGCAGTACCTAAGCATTAATTTTCAACTTATATATTAAATATATAAAACAATTCAGTAAGATTGTAAAAACATTTCGCTTTCACACCAGCGTTGTTTTAGAAAAAACTGTAAGTTAATGTTGTCCTAAAATACAAGGCATTTTCATTATTCATTCTCGAAGTCTCACTTAAATGTAAAAAAATCACATGATATTCACAAGGACATTACCAATTTTTTTATCAAACCATCGACAGGGCGGTCACTTACGTCAATCCACACATACCTCAGAAACTGAACATCCTCTATAGCGCGTGCTTCTCATAGAGAATGTAAACACTGTATATTATTAGCCGCCATGTAAACCACTTTTATATTAAAAAAATCGTTTCGATGAGTGCTGTAAGAGTTATGACGTAATAGATCAACATGTGGCAGTCAATCTTTTCCCTTTGCGAGCTTTTTGAAGCTTTTCTTTCGAAGATTGGGCGCAGGTTAATAGATAGTTACTTACAACAAATTGGGCAAATGTGTTTCAACTATTAAAATGGTCAGTATTATTATTAATGAAAAAAGATGATCAACTAAATGCAAATAGGTATTATTTTTGTTAGTTGAAACTTTGAACTTTATGACGTATAGTTTCCTATTATATTATATTATTTCACATGTTACAAAGAGCCACATATAACAAAAAAAGAGTGAAGCTGGTCCACCTCACATAATAGATCTCCTGTAACCTATGACGTCATCAAATCATCTACAGTACTTTGCACGTTGCATGTATGTTCATCGGATACATTCTAAACTATTGCAACTCTATCAGAATAGTTGAACTATTTAAAGACAGTGATGAGACAGTAACTCGGTCAAGCAAGCTAAGCTGACCGTTTGAAACTTTGGTCAAACTTTGGCTGGATAGATAGTTTCTCAATCGAGATAGTCTGGTTGAATTGATCTGAATGTTTAGCACGGAGATAGATCTAGTTTGCGGAATAGCACGTCTTGTTATCGAGGCAATACTTTAGCGAAACCGCAGCTTGCAGCTACTGGCGTGAAAAGATAAAAAATAAAATAATTTGGAAAATCCAAAAGTGCACGCCTTATAATTTTTTTTAATAAATATTTATTAATTATTATTTTTGTTTATTTAATAACAATTAAACCACATCGAATCAGACCCTGAAAAATGAAAGGGTTCTATTCCTGAGCATACTCAAGCGTAAGAGAAAAAAAAAGACACGATTAGTAAAGTATTTCGGTCGCTATCGTGTTAACAAGAAAAAGGATCCGCACATACAGACACACGGACGTCCAAGACAGAACTTTTTTAAACTGTTTTTTAACTAGTTTAAATAACAAAAATGACATCAAAAATATCATGAACGTTAAAAATAGTGTTTTTTCTTAATATGTGTATAAAGACATTTTAAGTTTGAAAAATCAGATGTTTTGCGCGAAGTGACAGTAGTACCCACCTCAACGCTTCGCTTATGAGGCGTGCAATAAACTAGGTAAAATATATTAAAGGAAATTACTGGCATGTAGAGTTGGAGTAAAAAGTTATTCGAACTTATTAGTACGAGATCCGGCTGCAGGATCAGAGCGTTCATCGGTTTTTTGCTGAAAACCGATTTTTTATGTATATTTATAATTAGGAGAATATATATCGACTAGGTTGCCAATGCTCATGATTTTTTAGTACCTATTTTAGTACATACCATATTTAAAGATTGGTGAATGCTGTGATAGGCAATGATAAGAACTATAAAAAAATTGAAAAACTTACAAATCGTCTTCCCATGCCTACTAGCTGGATTGAGCATTAAAATTAATGCATTCTACTAGTTAAGTTATATAAAACGCACTTTCTTCTTCCTCGAAAATAAAACCAAAGACAATACAAAAGCAAGGCCGAGTCGAGATAACCGTCCAATTAAGAACTAAACAGAGTTCAAACATAAAAGAACCTAAACAATTATTTACTTTAGGTACATAATAGCGAAAAACCGTCGCGGTATAACATAAAAGCAAGCGACAAACATACAAATATTGTATATTCAAATTAATATTTAGACAAGCTTAATTTAGCGCGACTTCAAGGGATAAGTCCGTAACTACATATTTGTCGATTTTGTGTAAAATAGATAATACTCAGATATATATGTACTTATTTTTATTTCAATTTCTTTGAACCACGATATTATTACTAAAAAAATTAAATAGAGAAGACACTGAAATCATTACCTAAACTACCTATTTACTGAGAATATTAACTAATTTTGTGAGCTATTAGTCCCTGTGGATGTCGGGCTTGAGCCAGATTCTTGAGTAAGGTTCTATAAAAAGTTTTCAACTAAATTTTAGTACGACATTTTAAAGCGCGTCACACACGGTGAAGATATACTATAATATTTTATGTTAAGATTCTCTAATATAAAACGTTATAGTATCTTAAGGTATCCGATATCAGCGTTCTGACCATCATTTTTCTTTTTGTCATTGCGTACTAAGACCCTTGTAGAACCGCCATCCTGTTACAAATGACCCGAAATTTTGTGTTAGTGTTTCGGGTATAAAAATATTATAGTATCTTCCACCATGTGTGACGCGCTTAATTCATACATAAAATAATATAATATGTAGCTATACAAACTATATAAAAACATAAACGTGTAGATTTTTTGCAAGATTGTAGCCAATTTATTCGTCAATCATTGATAGATTTAACGTAAAGGTTCTCTTTACATAACCGGTTTCTTTAACCAGTTCTTAAATTGCTCCAAATGGTGGAGTAACGATGAAATTTACCGAAAAAGTGTGATGAATTGAACAAAACGATCCTTTAATCGTCGTTCTTCGATGTGGAATAAAACTATAATATAATATCATAATTTTTATAGGTTTTGGTAGGATATTGTATATCATTCAATAATATTACTCGTAGTTGAGTCTATTATAATCTATTTGTATACGAAATTGTAGTTAAATCCATTAAAAAATTACCTATAATTAGCAAGAAAGATACAAGTTTCTTTTTTTACATTTTCTTCAAAATCTTCTGAACATATTTTTTAAAAATAGCGTGTGTGCCGAACACACGTGTCAAAAGTGAAACTACTTTGGCAAGATTCAAAGATAACAAAAACGTCACCATACTCCATGACGTGACGGTAATGGCGCGACCTTGAAATTTTACTCTTAACGCGCCTAAAGAAGTTTCCCAATCTACAATCTACATCTCTACCGAACACAATAAGCTCTACTTTATTAATTTTGTTTCTCGTCAACTCAAGCGAAGCCAGGCCATGTGGCTAGTGTAGAAAATCGATATAATAACACGAGAAACTCGTCGTTAGACAATTTCTGAACTGTCGTCTTTATCCAGCGCTGTCTGTTAAACTAACAACGTGTATAGTGGTGGATTATCGAACGTTATTATTTGTTAAGTTTCCACTATGTTACCGATAATTGTATCTTTCTAAGGGCCGATTTTTCAATGCTTGGATAAAACTTATTCATCCAATAAAGTATTACACGATACTATTAAAATGTCACGTAAACTGTCAAATACGGGCAATTAGAATACGTTTTTAAAATGGTAGTTTTATACATTATTCGACGAATAAGTTTTATCCAATGATTGAAAAATCAGCCCTATTTGATAAAAATCGTTTCAATGCATATTATACCTATATATAATAATGCAAATTATAATTAAAAGCGAAGGTAATGACTGCTCGTAATAAGAGGGTATAAATGGCAATCAGTATAACATGTTATTTATTGTCTGTGTGTTATAACTGCCAAACGGATGAACCAAAATTGAGTTTTTCTTTTCAAAAGTTTAGTTTGTGAAATTATTCATTGGTTCTAATGTCTCAGCCAATATTATTGCAAAGAATTGAAAATATAATTTAATAATTATTTCTTTATCGCTTCGGCATTTTTTAAATTTGATTCATTGTTGTGCAAGCGATATTTTTATTTTTATTGTTTTCATTCGAGTAATATTATCTTTTACATAATGAAGATTATTATGATTATAACTAACCAATAAAATAATGTTTATTATTTTTTGATTAATCATTCACTAGCTGATAAAACCGGTTCCTCTTGAGTTGCTTAAAAAAAATATACTTACACAATTTTATTTTTTATTTTTTGTGACGATTTCATCAAATTTTTAGACTTGTACGATGCCGAGTAACATAGCCATATCATAATATTATTATCACACATTTAAGCGCGGTTCAGCCCGTGCATAATCGGGGTAATGGGCTAGTATATAGTAGGTACCTACTAGTAAAAGAATCAACCTAAAGGTATCCCAAAGGAACATCCTATAATCCAATACCTACTAGTACTTCTCCAAGACTCACGCAATATCTATAGGAAACGACATTACTTTCCAAAAGACAATACTACAGAAAAAGATTCCACTACCATAACGAATACCCATAACACACACAGTCAACAGAGGTCAGCTAATACAAAACTTATAATAGGACAAAAGTGTTAACATAAACACAGGTGCACTCTACGAGCATACACCCATGGGACGAAACTTACAATCTAATTCTGGAACAGCTTTATATTTACTATATTATATGAGTTTAACAAATATTTATATGTCAGCTTATTCATTCACACCGTAGGGACACACGTCTACTATGATTTTCTGGTCAAGTGCGGTTTTACTGATGACATAACGAACTTTTTTGATTTATGGTAGGTATATAAACATAACGTGAAAAATCCTTTCTTTTTCAGTTTCTGATTTACAGTATACATTTAATTAGAAAATAACATTTTTTTTACGCTCGTTTTTCTCGAATTCCCATCATTTTGATTAAAGACGGAGGCCTGAACAACTGAGCCAGAGAAACAGATGTGGCATGTATCTGTCCCATATACCCCAAAAATCTACACCTCACAAACACAAAGACAAAAACAAAGTCCAGTATTTAAATAGAACAAAACAGAAAAAAACCGCGCTTGCCCAAATACCAGAACATAAATTAAACAAGTTTATTTTCAGTACATTTCTGCGATCAAACAAAATACTCCCATGATGTAATTGATATCGCCGCCGATGTACGAATGCTTGGAGAAGGCATATCTAAATGTTTACGATTTTATATTTTCGTTGATAAGAGATAAACTGATAACACACAAATAAACGACATTGTAACCTTGTTGCTGTTTCATAATTGCTACGGAACGTTATTTCGTGCACGTATACATTTATAATAAACTATATGAATTAAATATCCTCGTATTATGATCATGATTGCTTTCCCAGTTCATACACAATGAGAAATAATTACCTGTATTTGTAATGTCTATAGTAAAGGATTTCATATTAATACAATAATTTTAACTTCCCCATTAAGTATTCACGACATGAATTAACTCATTTCTACACACGCATTTTCCGTAGCGATACCTACTCTAAAACTATGTGCCAAATAAACCTACACTGCCCACTAGTATCCTACAATCCAAACATCAACCTTAAACCGCTCCTTAAACCTCAACAGAATATAAACATTAGGTACTCCTTACATCTCAACAGATAAACTATTAAAGAACCATACGAAAGGCAGATCCAACTATAGTTTTCCGTCTACGTCGTCGAACTAAATATAGTTCGACTCGGCCAGTCGTTCGCTCTTCGCAAAACTTCGCGGGAAACTTTGTTAAAGTTCGTCCGTAATATAGTTTATCGGATGAAAGAGCAAACGAAATGTTGCTATTTACTTACTGTGTATTAAATATAGTACGGTTAAATATGTAGTAATGTTGTTGAGAAGTGAAGAACGATTTGCAGGGATATTTCGACATCTATTCTGAAAATGTGTTCTGAAAAGTGATACTGATAATTGAACATTCTGCCTATTTAAAAGATTGAATTTATATAATTTAAACATCTACATTCACTCCTAAAAGACGGACCTACACATAAGATCGTGTCTTATATTGTTTACAGGTAATCACCAACATTGATGATGATGACACTTGCTAGTGATATGAGTAGCTAAAGGTATTTCGTTCTAAAAGGATCGTCGATCTTCTTCACATAAAAAATCCACCGAGTCAACATTTCCAATAACAACAAAATATCAAAAGATACAATATCACAGGCAGCTGTTATCGAAAGAATAATCTATCAAATATGTGCTGCAATAAATCAAATGGGTTCGCCGTAATTAATGACATCACCGTTTCAGTACGCTGCTTTAGGATTTATTATTATATTATGTACCAATGTACACAGGTATATGTGTGACTGAATGTATGTAATTGTACAATGTATGTACAATTACATACATTCAGTCACACATATACCTATAGTTTCCTCGAATCAATAAAAGAGTCATAATAAGCTAATCAGCGAAATGATTTTACTCTTTATATCAACAATGATTTATGTACCTATTAATAAAAATTAATGACCATTTAACAAATTTTAAAAGCGATTTATTCTGAAAACATCCGTTAAAATCTTAAATTCCTAATTGTAAAAAATACAATGTATATACATATCTAAGTTCTAACGTTCGTCGCAAAGGGTTCATATCATATCGGGATAAATTGTGAAAATGGAGCACAGAAGAAAAACAACAAACATGTTAGCTATTCCGTTTTATAAACGAGGAAAAGTCGTACAAAAAGGGATGATAGACGCACGTTTAGAAAAGGCCAAAGCAATAAATAAAGGGAGTATAATATTCGATGGTACTTCATCATTGTATTTCATTGGTTGGTCTGCACAAGAGAGTCAAACAAAACTTATCTAGAATACGCGTTTCCTATCGTCCATACTAATATTATAAATGCGAGTCTGTGAGTCTATTATCACAGCAACGGTGTAGATGGGATTTTGTACTGAAATATTTAAAGACCCAAGATCCTTCACCCTATAATTTTGGTTGAAATAAGTGACGGTGCAGAGTGGGCAAAAGCAGTGGTGGCTCAGTGGTGAGGACCTCGGACTTAAAATCGATAAGTCCGGGGTTTGAGACCAGGTGAACGTGCAGGAACTAAATAGATCTTTCAATTTATTTGCGCATTTTTATAAGATCACCACCACTCGAACGGCGAAGAAAAACATCGTGAGGTCGAAACAGACATGTCGAAAAATCAAAAGTTCAACTACATGTGACCCTGCCAAGTGCCAACCCGCACTTGGCCAGCGTGGTGGATTACGGCCTAGTCAATTTATAAATTGTATTACAATAAAATCAACATTGCTTACAAGCCTTACGGATAACACAACCTATTTCCATGAATGGCATTACGATAAGTACACAAAACGTAACGTGCAATAAATAGCGGCCCCATTTTCACAGTTGATAAACTTCGATTATGCATCGTGTTTCTTTGTAAACATTGATTCGAGTTAACTGAACTAAAATCCTATTTCTTAGTATTTTAATCCGTAAT
The DNA here is from genome assembly GCA_907164685.1 of Colias eurytheme. Lineage (NCBI taxonomy): Eukaryota > Metazoa > Arthropoda > Insecta > Lepidoptera > Pieridae > Colias > Colias eurytheme. The sequence goes on from CAJQZN010042962.1 coordinate 71,074, forward strand.
TCAATATATATAAAAATGAATCGCAAAATGTGTTGGTAAGCGCATAACTCGAGAACGGCTGAACCGATTTCTATAATTCTTTTTTTATTATATTCCTTGAAGTACGTGGATGGTTCTTATGTAGAGAAAACGTAAACATGTACCACGGGCGAAGCCGGGGCGGACCGCTAGTTCAATATATATGTAAATTATTATATTTTGAATTGTGAAACAGTGAAAACATTTTAAACACCGGAAGAAAAACTTTGTAGTTTTTGGATCGATCTAAATCAACGATCGTTTGAGTTACAATAAATTCGGATCTATTACATACTGTTGAAAATATAAGTACCCACATAAAGTTTCTAACTTAATATGTTTCAAAGGAAATTTCGGAAGCATGTACCATGGTTCCAACCACGAAAATACATAATCAATAAATATATAAACCGGAGGAAGTAGTTTAAAATCACATTATAACTGCGGAGGCCACTTTGGCGGTTCCCTTCACGGAACCAAATTGAATGAAAGAGCGGGAAATTACTATCTTTGCTCACATTTAACCATTTCATGCCATTATCTATACTAATATTATAAAGTTGAAGAGTTTATTTGTTTGTTTGAAAGCGCTAATCTCAGGAACTACTGGTCTATTTGAAAAATTATTTCGGTGTTAGATAGCCCATTCATCGAGGAAGACTATAGGCTATATATCATCACGCTAAGACCAACATGAGCGGAGCCACGCGGGTGAAACCCCGGAGAGCAGCTAGTATCAAATACACCAAAAAGCGTTTGAATCATCGTCAAATTCACTTGAGTTTAATCAACCATAATGCCAGCTTTGCTAGGATGCAAACCACTGTATTTAGCTGTAGCCTAAAGCCAAATCCTTTGAACGTATGTGTACGTTTACTATATTTACGGTGATCCCAGATTATGTCAATATGTGCCGTAACCAATATGCCTGCTTTGACGGATTTGTACCCTGCCCGTTGTAGAACAGAAGACATACAATATTACTCATAATATAAGGCATACAAGGCAGACTGAAGGGATTAGATATTGTCTTGAATAGGATACTTGGTTATTAATGCAGTCTCATAAAATGCAACTAGATTAAACGTAAGTGCACCTAATGAAAAACCGAACAAAAAGTGACATCACAAAGAACCCATTTTATAAAGGCAATCTTTAAAGTTAATCTTTTGTTACATTGAAAAGAAATTATTATCCTACAAAAAACCGTCTCATCGATATAAATGAGGAAAAAGTTACTGAAAATATGAAAGAAATGTATTCAACAAGCATATTATAAAAGTAAAATTAATATTCCGTAAACGCAGATCAAAATACCATCGCCGATTTATCAATTGTACTTAATAGATATTAATTTTGTTTTAATGTACAAAAATTTATATTAGGTAATATCGCTCATATGAGCGAGTCATTTTGTATGGAATTTTAATGTTATTCATATTATTCAATTTATAATTCGTATATAAGTATTCGCTGATAAAGTCATCAATGAATTATAATTACGAGTATGGTGTGTTTGTTTTTAAATAAATATTATAAACATTTGTATTGAATTAAAAACATACCACAAACCATCGCCGTGCAGTTTCGCTTCGAAATCGCTGCAGCAATAACTAAAGAAGCATGTCTTACCTGAAAAAAAAAGATAATATTGATATTTAATAATTTAAAAAGCACTCGTGACATATTTTTAAGCTATTGCATAGCATCTATCGCGGGCCAAGGCCGGCGCGGGGACCGAATCCAGAAATTCCGTATCGAAAAAACCTCACGCTCCCCACTCCAACGGGCGCGGAGGTGTGGCTTGAAGGCATAGCATGCAATAGCTTTGCCGCGGCAGTCCCCGAGTGCCATACGTATTTTTTAGTATTTTTCTGGAAGAAGACACTGGCCGAAATTGTGTTTTTTAAATAGTACTTCGTCTCATGTTTATTAATTATTATGGATTAATTTTGAAAAGCAAGTATTACATATTATACACTTAAATATAGTAAACCCCGTTCCATAAATATACTAAACTAGCGGTCCGCCCCGGCTTCGCCCGTGGTACATATTTCGAAATAAAAGGTAGCCTATGTTCTTTCTCAGGGTCTAAAGATTATCTGTGCCAAATTTCATCAAAATCGGTCCAGTAGTTTATGCGTGAAAACCATACATACATATAAACCTTTCCTCTTTATAATATTAGTATAGATGGGTAAACGACTACAATCAGAAGGAACACCTCAACGACGGTAAAATGTAGTAAAACTATACTAAAATTAGGCCTATAAATAACTCAAAATACGTACTAGTTTAAGTATATTTGCATAGTTTAAATTTGTAAGAACAATCCCAAAATACACTCAACTCTAGAGAACAATTTCTCTCGCTTATACAGTAGCAAATTCCTGCCGCAACTCTTAATGTCACAAGAATTTCATTTGAGTCAAAGCAAATATTTCTAATAAAGGAATTCTGCGAACGATAGCTTGTCCAATTAATGAGAGTCTATAATTAGATATTACTAAAAACATATCTAGACGCTCGATTTTTAGTTAGAAAAATATAGATGAGTGGAAGTAACTTTTCAGAAACCCAAGTCTTCTTTGCGGTTTTTAGGTATAATCTTGAAAGAGTAAAAGATAAGAAGAGCAACCAGTTTAAATCTGTATTTTTGTCACATTATGTGTATGTGATGTATTATCTCACTCTCATGGAAACCAATTTAATCAACCCAAACACGAAGCTTACGACAATTCTAAATGAATTGGCATAACCATGGTTTTTGAGTCTCTGCCACCTTTATCTCCAAGATCCTAATCTTAAATACATAAACAATTTCAGCTACAACCAAAAAAATTCGTAATAATACAATTTGCATAACAAAATTCCGGCAATGCAACTTTTCGAAGCAACCGAACGCGTCGCGCCGCCGAGAACTGCATAAACAAAAGTCGAGAATGCAATTAGACAGGTCAACCTTGATCATTCGTCTGTACTACGATATCTGGCACATGACTCACGCATTACTCATCAAACTCTCTAATCTATACTCTATACAATGGACCGTTGTACCGGCTAATTGCTAGAACACCATCAGAACTGTACATTCGCTCGTGAAAAGGCACCGTTCGTGTAAATCGAAAGCTATTGTTACGATTATTGTTTATTGTTCACACGAGATTTCACTTTTCATTCCCCGTCTTGGCTGATGAAGACCGCAGCGTACGAGCGTTCCCGTTAGTTACGCCGCATTTGATAACGTTTACAAATCCGATATCGCTCTCGCGGTTGTTGTGTCAGACGCGATGAGATTAACTGGAAGCTAATACTCGTCGTTACATTTAATTAAGAACGACGAAGACGATGTAAGTAGGATATACAGAGAATATAGATAGTTAAACTTGTTATGTACGCGTCGTACTGTTAGTTCTGGTATTTCAGTGGCGCTCAAAGAAAATTAGGTGCCTAACTTGCAAAATGTTGTACACGTAACAAGGGATATGTTAGCAAATATTACTTTGCCTGAACAGTCCGATGGAATGGAAATTCGGCGCAGCCAGTGAGAACAAACAGGCTCAAAGATTTAACATAAAGGTGAGGTAGTAAATGCCTAACATTGCCTGGATGCACTACTCTCAGACCTACGCCCGGGAATTACAATAGCGCTTCATTCTCAAAATAACTTAAACCAACACTTTGAACACTAAAGCGAGCACATACCTAGTTTAGATGCCTAGTTTAATAAACACACAAGTGTATTGTATTTATTGAGATACACTGTTCCAGTGAAGGAACTAGTCGATAAATCGTTCCTCTTACGACATTTTTATCCAACCACTAGAACACAATGAAATAACAGTAAGTGTCTCAGCCCAGTGCACTTTACTCCACCGCGACCGTATAGCAAGCAAGACACGTGACCACAAGCGCGACAAACCAAACAAAACTTGGTATCGGGACGTTGCACCACTACACTGTGTTTACGGTTCGCTAGCTACAAATAAGGAAACCAATACAACGAGTTGAAGTTTTGTAAACGAGAAAAATAAATTTGTTATTCCTTGAAACGCTGAATGAAGTTTAAGTGGCAATTACTAAGTGGTATATTATTAAGTGGTATGGATGCGCTTCTGCTGGATTACGAAGTAGGAAAATATATACTTGAGACGGTAGCGGGCTTAGAATAGTCGTTTGATCTTTTGTATCTTTGCGATACATTTTCCAATCTGAAATATAAATTGAGATCTGCATAAGTATGGATTTCAATTTTCGTAACTATTGACTGTATGCTCTGTGTTTCCATTACATTCCCTATATGAATATACGATAGATTATAATATACAACTATCTTTAATATACCGTTTCTGAAGTGTAAACTTCTTTAGCTACGTTCAGTAGATTTTTGAAGAGGATTATCTTATTGGTTCACGTCACCGACATGCTCATGTTTTGATATTTAAATTTTATATCTAAATTTCGTTTGATAAAAAATCTAAGTTATAAAAATTTCACTTCTATCGGCAATACCTATAACGGCTTACTTTTTTTACGTTTAGAATTAAAATATCTAGTACATACTAAAATGCACCACCAATTCATCACAACACCATCAACATTCCTCATAATGATCATCAATATAGTATATACTTCAAGTATGCCTTCCCATACCGATAATCATTATACTACTTCAAGTATACCACATGACCCAGTCCAGCAAACTATAACATATTCATCTGCTTCTATTACACTGGTAATATCAGACAGGTCAGTTCGCAAACTGCGAGCACACATTGTCGACTCTTATTCAAATCTGGCAGATTGCAGTTAATTTGACAACCTGTTCTTAAGACGTGATAAATAAAACATATGAAGCGTTGCTGGATTACCCTTGGTGGATTTAAAGTGGGAATAAATGTGAACTAAATAATAATGGCAACATTTCCGACAGTAAAATAATTTCTGTTTTCATCGTCTATTTTAAACATGAAAAGGAATTTCCAAATCCAAAGCTATTACAAGCCCACATTCCATATTAATATTTAATTTTTAAAATCGTTAAACAAATAACTAAACATTTAAAAGTCGTAAGAAAAATACTGTAAAATTCCCAAGTGAGAAGATTTATAAATCCCTTCTATAGCATTCCTTTGATCGGTTCTTGTATGTCTTCAATAAATAATATTTTGATTCGCAATATTGTTACAATTCCCACGCAAATACTAGGATTCAGTAAATTAAAGTATACCAGTTAACTAAGAACTGCACTACCTTTGGGCATTACTTATAAAGCAGCGCTCAAAAGAATAAAAGTTTTCTCTTGAATGCATTCAATACCTTTGAGTAAAAACTTTAAAATACTGGAGGTATAATTCCAATTGCGATAAAAGCTTATGTTATTGGAGATCGTATTAATGCTAGATAGCATTAATTCTTTCCATGATTAATATAAAGATGATTTGTAGGTAATAGGGATTTTATACAGAAAATCTGTAAATAAGGATTTCATACCTTCTAGACTCACTGGCGCTAGTCTGAGCTTTTAGACTGGTTTACTCCCTTGGCTTATATGTCTATAAGCCTTAAGCTCATTCATATCTTCCGTATAAAATATAACCCTCAAAATATGTTGCAATCTTTTGCTTTATTCAGTTCAAACTAGTATAAAGTAAATGGCTGTAACTATTTTATATATTTTTTTTCTTAATAATCTATACAAATGAAATTAATTATTAATTTTTCCAGTAGGTAAGTACGCCCAAATAGCTCCGAAAGACAGCAATTGTTTTTGTGACATATACAATAAGTACCCGTACTTATATCCACAGGGATTTTAGAACTACAATAACAGTTTTGAGACAAACAAAATCACGATATTCAAACCAGTCACGCGTCATACGTTCCCAATTCTCACAAACACAAGTATCAAAAGGAATCATTTAGATAAGTGCTGACAACGTTTGCGTTACGACAATGTTAAGTCACATGCACTCTTTATCGAGGAATTCTGAGTATTATTTATTTATTTCACTCAACTCTCGTTGAAGACTAGACGAGCTAGACGAGCCTCTCTTTGTGATGTATTCGGAGCCTTACAGATATTGATATCTTCAATTTCAACGCCGCTATTTGCTTAGACATACAGGTAAATCGTTGGTAATATTTTAAAATAGGTTTATTTGTAGTTGAAAGATAAACTTGTCTCTGCTTAAACGCATTTTGTTTGAAACTTCTTCTCTTTATATATAAAAATGAATCGCAAAATGTGTTGGTAAGCGCATAACTCGAGAACGGCTGAACCGATTTCGATTATTCTTTTTGTATTATATTCCTTGAAGGACGAGGATGGTTCTTATGTAGAGAAAACGTAAACATGTACCACGGGCGAAGCCGGGGCGGACCGCTAGAGTTTGATAAAATTGTTGACGTTAGATACCCGAAATGCAAGCGCAAATTATAGCTTCCGCACTTTAGTATCCATTTACAAAACAAACACCAAAACCACGTCTAAACCAAAACCATCAATCCCAAAGCAAAAGTTTAATTCATCCACAACTTGTGCGCTATTAAAACACGTACATAAAACAAAAACAGTCCGACGCAACTTCAATAAACACGTTTGAATCCGAACTAGAAGTAAACTGCAATACTATGAAACTAGGCTCATAATCTAAATGAATATAACTTAATGAAAACTGTTCCACAGGTCAGACAGAGGCTAGAATTTCTCATATTTAGAACGAGGCTATTTGCTGAGCACAAAACATTTTCATTATTTCCCATTAAATAGCTATTTAACAAAGAGACTTATCTTCGTGATGACATTTCCGGAACAGAAGGTGCTCCTTTTAATTCAAACTGAGTAAAATAATAAATGGAAGATAGGAATTAAAACCACAATAGTTTGATTCTCGATTAATTTCATTGCTATAACGATTTATGGACGTACTATCATCAATTGGAAGGTTTAATCTAGGTGTAAAATTAGTTAACCTATTTACTAAAACACTAAACAATATCAACGGAATTATCTACAACTCTCACGTAGGTAATGCCGAAACAATATATGGGTTCATCACATTAAACATCGCACACAAATTAGCTCATATTTAAAATCACGCTCTATCCATACTAATATTATAAATGCGAAAGCAACTCTGTCTGTCTGTCTGTCTGTTACGCAATCACGCCTAAACTACTGAACCAATTTGCATGAAATTTGGTATAGAGATATTTTGATACCCGAGAAAGGACATAGGATAGGTTTTATCCCGGAAATCCTACGGGAACGGGTTTTTCTTTGAACCCGCGGGCGAAGCCGCGGGCGGAAAGCTAGTTAGCAATATATCTCACAACAACATTACGTCACTTTAAATATATCTCAGTGAACAACTGTGGAACAACTGATATGTTAATTTCGCGAGACAGACATTTCGCGATCAATTAAACTTGGTAATTAATTATATTCGTATGTGAGTTACCGGCACGATCATACAATATGCAGACGGTCTGCAGATTGCGAAAAGGAGATGACGATTGTAATACGCTACTGTTAAAAATTAAAAAAGTGAAGTCCCGTGTCCCCGTAGTGGGGTAAGGGGCAGATGCATTATTCATACATCTGTTTCACTGATCGATTTTCTTTAGGGACAAGTAGGTGATCAGCCTTCTGTGTCCTGCCAGACCGAGACATTTTTTTTTTCTTCGTCTCCACCGGGAATCGAACCCAGGACCCCTCGGTGCTACGCTCACGCGTCAACCACTGTACCAAGGAAGCGGTCAAATTAAATTTAAATTAATTAGTTCAAAATAAAGGTACCTATTAATATTTGTTCTTTTGTCTTGATTTGTTTGTGATCGTCGTGTCTCTATTATTGTAATAAACATATTGGTGAATACATCAAAAAAAAAATGTTATGCTATGTCGTGCAATTTGCGTATTTTACCTCAGATCAGATACAGATTTTCTAAAATCTAAACTATTAACTTATTTTTACCTTTAAATAGTTTTACGATTTGACTTTATTTCTATCACTTTACACTCGTCATAAAATGCCTTAATATAATAACAATCCAGTCAAAATGCATGAAACAAGGATTATTATGGCTCATAAAAACCAAATGAAGTCGACGGTATACCATTTATCGACGTCTTCTCGTTTTAAATCCAACGTGAAATTGTCAAAGTAAACGCAAGACTAACTTGACAATTTTCACCTCTATTCTCTTGTTACTGTCCTATCCATACTTAATATTATAAATGCGAAAGTAACTCTGTCTGTCTGTTACTCAATTACGCCTTACGCCACTGAACCAATTTGCATGAAATTTGGTATAGAGATATTTTGATACTTACCCGAGAAAGGACATGGGATAGGTTTTATCCCGGAAATCCTACGGGAACGGGTTTTTCTTTGATAACGCGGGCGAAGCCGCGGGCGGAAAGCTAGTTAATATTATAAATGTGAAAGTTTGTATGTACCTATATTTGTTTGTATCCTTCACGCAAAAGCTCCTTTCGTTAGATTAATTTTAGACATTTGATATTTACCTGTTTAAAAAATCTGATCCGACAAATTTTTCTGATTTTTTTAATAGCACGTTACGCTTAAACGCAAACAAATACCAATATCAAGTCGACTATAAACCACAGAGTACTAACCAGACATATTGTTAGCTCGTGTATAAAACACTGGCTCATTAATATTCCAATTTTCAGCACGTACAATTACATAGATAATGTAAGTCAAACTGCTCAGCGCATAGTGACTCACCGAGATACCATAATGTACTTGGAATGTTGTTTTTGTTGCTTTTTGCGAATCGACTAACTGACATTTACCTACGTTTGAACTCATACTACGGGTGGTTATTTGTAGCCAATAAGAACACTTATTTTCAAATTTTGGTATTCAATGTTATACCTCTCGCATTAGATACTTACTTTTATCATTGGTTTGTTCGTTATTTTAGAGTAACGAATACGATAGTGTTGAAGGGAATCCAAAAATGAAATGATTGATACGAAATGTACTTGGAATGTTGTTTTTGTTGCGTTTTCTCAATCAACCAACTGACATTTACCTTCGATCGAACTAAAATTACACTCTCATTGCTCTTTATGAAAACAAATTTACAAATTGCGGAATTCAATGTTATACCTCTCGCAATAGTTACTCCTATTTACCATTTATTTGTTAATCATTTTGGTGCATCAAACACGCTAGTGCTGATGCGAGTACAAAAATAAATCGATAAAAAATCATGAGACACGCTGTCTTTGTGTTGGAAGTTGTGATTCAACCCAGATGTGACAAGCTTCGATAAATATTATAGTAGCATCTCGCCCGCGGCTTCGTTCGCCGCTATGTATGGACCATACAAAATACTAACCTCTATTTCACACCCTACCGAGCTTTATTTCCGGCACAAATAGTAATTTATTTCCTTTTAGTGTACATCCGTCTCTGTTGAAAATTAAGGACCAATTTTCTTCAGAGACCGTGACGATTTTATCATCCTATTTTATATCATGAAAAACATAGATTTAATGTTAATGTCAGAAATTATATAAATATCATTTAAGTTAATATTTTTTTATTTACAACCAAATACAAAAATGTAATTACTTCTCTCTTAATACCTAAGAAGAATTTACTACAGATTGGTCTTAAATTTCATAAGCAGCTTATGTTCGGGTTTCATTCAGAAATTTTGCAAAGCCTGAAACTAAATATGTAGTGTAATAAAAAAATAATAAACCGATTCCCAAAACACCTAAGTCATAAATTCCTATACATTAATTTTGCAAGCCATTTTTTCTTCACACTTTGAAATTTAAATCCTTATGAGGCTCCGACAGCAGCTGTAACGTTTAACGTAAAACCACCAAAAAAAAAGCCAACCACCTTTAAAAATAATAATTAACATCAAGGTCCTTTGCTGTTAACGAACACCTACAACGTATCGCCGGTGTAACATCGGATATATTGCCAGGCGATTTTGAGCTTTATTGAATTGGCCGTTACATGACGTAATAGTACCCTAGTGGAATGCCGCGGCGCAGGTTTGCAAGCCGCGAATATTAATTTTCAAGTTAAATCTAATGATACAGTATAGCCTAGTGTACGAAGCATGTAGCGATTACCGGTAACGTGAAAAAAAGTGTCAATTAAGTATGTTATAAACGCCATTGCTATTCATTAATGCGATTTTATAATGAGTTCAACAGTATGGAACGATTACTCAGCTCTGCGACACGTTTTAATACTACTAACTACTATAAACTAAGAATATTGGCCTCCCCCTAACCAGTGAAATTCCAAAACTCATATACTCTACCTAATATGTTACGTAGGTAGTATAATATATTACCTAATAACCAATATCTCCCATTTTAAATCATCAAATCGTACAATCATAAAAATCAAAATAATCAAATCACAATAACCAAAGACTTTTAAATTACTTACAAGCACGGATTAATACACAAAAGAACAGAATTTCATAATTAATTCATCGATGGTTGATACTCATATAACGAATACAACCACATTCTGAAATATATCTGAATTCGCCGAAATAGCTTATTATATTTTAAACACCAGATTTTCCATAAAACCGCGTGGGTAATACGTTAAAATCATTAATTACAGACCATTATTACATTATCGTTGGTTATAGGCTATAGCCAAAAACAAGTGAAATCTTTATCTGACGTCATACATCTGGATTTAAAATTACAATTTTAGGATTCACGCTTATAAATACGATTAAGTTAATGGACATTAGTGTAACAGCACGAACCAGAATAAAACGAAACGTTCTCTTATTCCTTCCATTAAATGGAACACTCCAGAAAAATGCTAATACTCTATTTTTATTCGCAGTTTATAAAATGCAAATCATTCCGAGCAAATTTGCGTTCCATCGACGCGAATTAAACGAGCCTTAGCAATTTATCAAACATGCATAATGCAATGTATCATCGAAACACGGCGTCAATAAACTTCAAAATACCTGCAAGTATTATTAAGATTACAAGCCCACAATTGCCCTTGAAGAGAATATGAAATTTGTTACTTATAAACATACGAGTTATTATCGCGTCAAGCGTAAGGCGAAGTCTAGTCACGTAAGAATACAATACCATTGATTATGGATACTTGGTTGGAATGTTTTGGCATCACATCGCTTCATTTTCAATCCATTGTTGAGTATACAATGAGTCAACGTGCGAGATAGTCTTCGAGCAACGCATTATGTCGCATATGGACGAATCGTATGCCTAATGGCTGACAAATTTATTCAAATGTGTTTTTGTACGTATGACATTTAAAATCTACGAGTACTATATGAGCCTACAAATGATAGCTACAAATGTTTAGATGGATTAATAGCTTTTATTGGTATGATAGTGTAAAAAAAAACAACGCATGTGTAAATGCAATTAATACGTTTGCGAATATGTAAATTTTGTTATATTATTCACAGCTCCACGCAAAAATATTTCAAGAGATATATTCTACTGGAGAGTTATTTGCTCCCATGCATATTCTAATTCGTTTTGCACATTTAGAGGCCATATTTTTATATTCACCTGCATGTTTTCTACTATAGTATCTAATGCATATTTTATATCATCTTCGCTAATGTCTTTTAGATGGAAGAATTTTAGGGACACGTCATCTAGTTTCGAGGTATTTTCGTAATTAAGTTCGTAATTATCGTCGATAATATTGAATAGACCCTTTAACATATCAGCTACTTTCTTGTAACGAGATTGGAAGATATCCGTATCTTGTCCACTCAAAACCTCATCAAGGAAGTCTAGAATATTCCTCTGTTGTGAGGAATGTGATTTCGCTGTGGTCTTACATTTACTTCGATTTACTTCTCGGTAAGGATTTCACTTATTGCTTTGAAGAAATTTAATAAAGTCTCGTCATCTGCGTTGAGCAGAAGCCGCAGCCACTCGATAATGTACTCACTGTACGCCGCATTATCGATACAGATCGATAAGTTTCTACAAATCGTGATTTCCATTACGTTCATAACAATTTTCATTTGTTGTCTCAACATCGTATATTTCAAAGGCTGATTGTACCAAGAGTTTGGCAAAAGAAACTTTCCTTTGATATCTGCAAGATTACTTTCGATCACGGACTGTAATAAAAAGTTGGACAGATCCATGAAATCTAATAAGAATATTGTGCTGTCGTTGTATTTGGCACCCTTGGCCATTTTGTTCAGATACTCATTCAAAATGCTTTCATATTCCAAATTAGTAGTGTTAAAACGATAGTCGAGCGTTTTCACTTCGTCTGCGTTCAATTCATAATTGCGTTTTATATTACCATGAACGTTGTTTATAAGATTCTCAGAAAGTTTCGACACAAATTGTATATAATTTTTCAGCTGTTCGCTGTGCGGGCTGTTGCCGTCTATTTCGTAGAAATCGTGTCTATGTTTGGACACAAGCTTGTCTAATCTAAATTCATGTAATTTCTTTTTTTGAATGTCCAGTGTATGTTTTAAATCCCATCCGAAACACGGAGAAACTGAAATATTGGAAGGGTTATTTTAGAATTTAACGTACCGTTGGTTGACATAGGATGAGAGGGGTGATATTGAACGGATCGTTCATAAAATCTCGTCGTATTATCTTACACAGTTAGGTAAGGGTCTGACATTCGATATATAATATTGTAATATCTTAGAAGATAATCCTACTTAATTATTACGAAAAAGCTACGTATTAAAAAGTCATAAACATGATAATACTATTAATATTCTCAAAATGAACAATACCCAAAAATAAAATTAAAAACAAAACTTACGCAGCAAAAGAAACACAAACATTTCCAAACGACTTCCCTTTCTGGAACAATTTAAATGTGAAACAAGAGCAATAAAAATCCGTATTTATTCAATTTCGATAACGCAACATTTTATTGTTTCTCATAGGTATTATAGTTCTCGCATGTGAGGATGTTAGCTCCAGAATAATTGGATCTCAGAAAGACAGACGTGCATTTCGTGCAAGCAACAGGAGCTTAGCCGGACAGGAAGTTAGAGCAGCCTGCAAAATAAATTGATAATTGGTTTATACCGATCCAGTTAGCAATCAACGACGTTAACGCGATTCAGAGAACTCCTGGGCTGGAAGTAATGTTTAATTTTGTATCTTTTGATTCACCCGTTTCCGTCGCAGCTTAGACCTTCTGTGCTCAGTAAATTAAGCAAATATTCGCTTGCGCTGATTTTTAATGTAATTACAAATTCATCTGTTTACTGTACATATTTTGTTTTACATAACGTGCTATGTAAATTACGGTCGGGACATCTAAAGGTTTATTATGCTCATATAAACATTTCCAGTATTTATTACATTGACATTACCGGTCTGGATGTTCATGTACGAAGGGTACTTAAATATTTCAAAAAAAATGTTTACGTTTATTAGTTATCTATTTTGAACGAGGTTTACTTGTTTTAGCCTGTAGCCTGTTAGCATTATGTATCGATCCCGAAATTTGTACTGCCGATTCTCATATAACTACAACCATTTTTTGTCGTCATCAAAGTCTACAAACAACCAAAGTATGCGCGCTTATCCCTCTCATAACATCATAAATTTTACTAAAACCTTGCTATCGGAGCGTCGCTAAACCGCTCGCCATACAGAGTGCTCCTATGGACCCTTATCTTGGTGTAAAATATTCTACACACATCAATCTCGCTGGCGAGGCAGGCGGAACGTGTGGAATAAATACCTTTCCGCTGTGACGCCTGCGCGCTGGAGCGATATTTCCGCTCTAAATTTTGCTCCAAAATCGAACAAAAATGCTTTTATAATATCAAGTGTACCGTTTATGAACGCGTCGTGATGCGTGTATGCGTGTACACATCATGTACCTGTTTTAATGGGGCATTGTGAAACAGATCTCTAATGCTATATATATAAAATCTCATTTTGTTTGTAAGCATTTGGCTGTAAGCAAATTGTGTTCCAAATTTGTCCATACAATATTTCGATGTGACGTGTTTCAAAACTGAAATTTAAAAAATCACAGCATTATTCACTGAACTTACTGAAATTATTCGATAGTATGAATTTTAAATAGGTAATTTCATTTTGTAAGTAGTCAAATAATTATACAAATTCAAGTCTCAATTCTATTTAGGCCCCCGTTAAATGAACACTACCATGCAACTGAGAGTCCTTCGTGTCCAGGTTATTCAGAAAAATCCAACACATTTTCTCTCACATCAAACTACAAAGAATATCGTCATGAACGCGTACCTATTTAATAAAATCGCCGTTTTAATTTTTACACTTACTCGACACTTTAATGTATCTACAGGGCAGAGCATTTTGAAAAATCCGAAAAATTTCATTTACACATCACAGACACCTTCACATAACGTGGATTTTATCAAGTTATAACTGAAATTCCACGTACTGAATATTTAAATTTAAAAGAGTTGTTCGGTGGACGAACTGTGGTAAGATAGACTTTATCTTAACAAGTCGTCGTTTAGATGGCAGCTGAGGTGTACTAACCCTCGAAGCCAGACTCGGGTCATCGAAATGAAATGTCAGATTTTTGCAACGTATCTGAAATTCTATTCGAATTATTCCTTTATAGACTGGGGTAGAAGCCTTTAAAAATAATGAAAAGATAAAAAAAATCGCAGTCGGATGAAACCCATTAGAAAAGGAGGAGAATATGATGAAAATAAAAGGAAAAATAAATTACGGTCAATCCGAGTTCGGGAAGTGGGAGGGGGGAGCTTTTAAGAGAAAAAAATGGTTTCTCCTGATTTCCGACAAAACTACAAGTCCTATAGAAAAAAGTTCAATGGCAAAGTTGTAGGTAATTAAAAGTTCTACAACTTTTATATTCACAATTTTTTCACATAATCTAAAAATTTAGGTGAAAAATTCAAAAAACCATGTTTTTGGTCTTTTATTTTTATCTACTTCAAAATTTATTTTTTTTCTACGAAATTTGGTGGAAACTTACTTTATTATGTCCCAAATACACTGTAATTTATTTGATTGAAAATATTTATTTTTTCGCCTTATTTTGAATTAATACCAAAAAAACAACCTAATTTTCAATCGAAAAGTCACCCGTCAAAATATCAGCTTTTTTCAAAAACTTGGGGTGCCTTTTATTAATTGAAATCTCTACTTTCATATGGTGTAAAAAAAAATAAACACCACTATAGTAAATGTTCTCAGGAAATGCATACAAACAGTGTAATAATGAGCTTTTACTAAATCAGGCACACTTCTTGAACTCTATATCTTCTCTTGTATCGGCTTTTCGGTAATATTTCAAAAGAAAAATAATTATCTGTTCTAAGTTTAATATTTTACAGCATATTCAAAAGCAAAATGATGTCGATAAAAACATTTCAGGTAGTTCGAGAAGTGTGCCTGATTTAGTAAAAGCTAATTTTCACACTGTTTGTATGCATTTCCTGAGAACATTTACTATGGTGGTGTTTATTTTTTTTACACCATATGAAAGTAGAGATTTTAATGAATAAAAGGCACCCCAAGTTTTTGAAAAAAGCTGATATTTTGACGGGTGACTTTTCGATTGAAAATTAGGTTGTTTTTTTGGTTTTAATTCAAAATAAGGCGAAAAAATAAATATTTTCAAACAAAAAAATTACAGTGTATTTGGGACATAACAAAGTAAGTTTCCACCAAATTTCGTAGGAAAATAAATAAATTTTGAAGCAGATAAAAATAAAAGACCAAAATCTTGGTTTTTTGAATTTTTCACCTAAATTTTGAGGTTATGTGAAAAAATTGTGAATACAAAAGTTGTAGAACTTTTAATTATTTACAACTTTGCCATTGAACTTTTTTCTATAGGACTTGTAGTTTTGTCGGAAATCGAGAGAAACCATTTTTTTCTCTTAAAAGCTCCCCCCTCCCGCTTCCCGAACTCGGATTGACCGTAATTTATTTTTCCTTACATTTTTATCATATTCCCCTCCTTCTCTAATGGGTTTCATCCGACTGCGATTTTTTTTTGTTTCAAAAATTATCTACTCTAGTCTATTATTCATATAAGTTTTTATAACCCTGTGAGATTTTCATCTAATTATAAGTCTCTCCATTATAATTAGAAAATCTCAAAGGATTAGTGAACTGCGTAAGTAGGTACATTTACGTAATCATAATGTTTTTGAGTAGAAATCATCATCATCATCATCCCATTACCACTTATTGAGGAAAAAGAGACAGGAATATTTATAAATCCCTTTTGTATTTATAAACATACTTTTTGTAAACAAGTTTATATACCCAGACGAAAGGATGCTATGGGAAAAACAACGTTCACATAATTCTTCTGTAGTAGGGTCGAACTCACTCCCGCTGCCAAATTAATCCGGGTCACCAACCACCTCGATACCGGGTCTTCACATTATAAATCCATAAATACTATGGTATTTTCAGGTTATATTTGTTAACATCGCAATATAAACCACGCCAAATAATAGATGGAAACATCAGCTAGAATATAAATTTCACATTATAATAGCTTGCTCTTTAAACACTGAGCTTAATCAAGTTATTTAACCAGTAAACTATTTATAGGTGGCAAAGAAGGCACTAACAGCGCGTATTAAATTATAATTAACAGTTGTAACTACGGCAGTCGATTAAAATATGAGTTCCATCATCAAGCAACTTATAATTGCAAAAGTTGCGGCTACATGAGTATCTATTAACGAACCACATGTACCTTTTATTTATTCTGGTCATATCTTGGAGATAATTTTGATTAAAATACTTTGCTCTGTCCAAAATTTCATCGAGATAACCTCTTTTGAACCCTAAAACTACATGCATAGCGTACGAATTGCGAAATAGTACAAATCTATATGTATAAAACATTGTTGGCTCAGTTATACCATTAGGTACTCAAGAACGGCTGGTGCCATTTTTACGATCGTTGAATTGTTGGATTTGCCACCGCCCCGAACAGCAGAATAACTATTAAGCCAGTGGAAAAATCCCCCAACTAAAAATTACGAAGAAAGTTCATGGCACGGTATGAAGTTCACAGAGGGTCAGTCAGTCCCCTACCATTCAAAAGCATTGTGTAGATGGATGGATGTTAGTTACGCTTTTGCCCAAAAAACGGCTGCACGGATAAAGATGAAATTTTCGAAAGATAAATTATATTCTCGATTAACAAAACTATATAAAGGATTAGATCTATGGTATTCACCAGGCGAGTGAAGTTGCGGGTTCAACTTAGTTGAATACCAATAAAACGCCAACTGCAAAATGATACCGGTCAGGTCATTAAACTCGCAAACAAATCCAATATTGACCATTCTCACCTATTGTTTTGATGCCAAATTTGGTTCCAGATAAAAACTGTTGTATAAAATGAGATAAGGTCTACAATGTTACGTATGTGACGTCATAAACAGATGATAAACATTATCAGATTGTGCTATCACGAATTATAGAGTACATAACATTTGACGTAAATGAAGAAATTGCTGTCGAATTCAATTGTATTAATTTAGGTGATTAATATCTCTTGATTGATGCAAGTGCTTTGTGGAAATAGTATTTATCTACAAGATTGTTCAACTGTGACAGAAACAGTAATTTTCTCAAAACGAATAGAGAACTCCATGAAAATCTGTTTATCCGTTTCATCGTACACTTGCAATAAACGTGTTAAAAACGTCACGTGCACCCGCTTTTACAAATGATTGCGCGCCATTTATATTTGGTGCGTAAACATAAACAGTATTATTATTAAAATTAATTACGCGACCAATATGACTTGTACAGATTACAGACCCCCGCATTTCCCTTTGTTTTCAATTACGTGCGACTTTTCGGGTAAGGAGTGCTTAATTTTGTGGCTATTAATAGACATTTTCCTGTACAATTGTAAGAGAAAAACAACAAAACCGCTAGGTTAAAATATCAGTCCATCAAATACGTATAATAGACGTGTAAAAGACTAATTGAAGTAAACTTCTTGAATTGAAAAAAATTTAGTGTAACATTTTTCCGTTACGCGCCATCTTGTTCTTATCCCTACCACGCGTGATTCGACGTATTTCTGTCAAGTTGCATATAGTAAATTATTTTTGAAAAATAAGCTTATAAAGTAGTTTCACTTCTTACGTGTGTACACTAGTACACGCACACATTTTTTTTACTATTGAAACTTTCAATGTTTCTCTAAATATGCTACATAAAATTATTTAGAAGAGCAATCGAGAATATGCGTCATATGGTGGTTAGTACCCCAACAACCACGTCACATCGCATAAAAACCTACAATGTTTCATATTTCATATATTGCATCAACGTCCTGTGTAACTTGATCCCTTTTACACGTGAGCTGTCCTACAATCGAGGTTTCCGTTCCCTGGGCCTATCGCTGGACGATTGGAAAATCAAAGCGTTGCTTGCTCAAAGCTTCCGCATTTTTACGAACCGCGAAGTTACCACGTGAATCTCCATTTTGTCACGTCAAAGAGCTAGTCTGAATTTGATTTACATACAATGGTACTGCGGAAAAATTCTCACGTACACACAATCTATTTATGGACATCTTTGCGTTTGGAGATTTGACTTTAGCAGCTGGTGGTTCTATATCTACTACTGCAAGACACAATTGAGCTGGCATCTATACAAAATAGTAGTCAGACGGGTCAATCAGATCTTACTCATTGTGTGTTTAGGTTTTAACGGTAGACTTATAAAGTTAGATGAAAATACGGTCACCCTTATGACAACCTGTTAATACGAGGATAGCCTACTCGTTAATTCCTGCTCTCATCTAACCTAACCTGACCTAGCCAATTATCCAATTCCTACACTAAAGAAAGCATAGTACAAGTCTTAAAAACACTTCGAAAAAGCAACTGCTCTCAAATGCTTGCTCCGTGAGTCACACTCACCACTCAGCTGTTGGGGTCACGACACCATCATGCAATTAACAAAGGTCAGGTGACATCAAAAACTCCACCGTAATTTAATCAGACGCAATTTTGTGAGTCAATGTACTTAGCGAATCTGATTCACGGGTAAATCGGGGTGGTAATTTTACCTTTTAATAAACGGCTTTCGGCACTCTGTGAAATAATGAAGGTGATAACCCTGAAGAGATTCTAAAATAACGTTTAAAAAGGAACAAATATGATAAACAAAAATTGTGTCTGATATGCCACACAGACAACAAAATCAAGAGATTTGTACATTAATAAAAACATGATTGATAAGCCAGGAACTACTAAATTATGTCAAAGCTTTGTTCCGCAAATCGAGTGGTACTCCGCAATCCTGAGGTCGGTCGTCAACCAAATGACAAGAGGATGGAAATGGAAATTGGCAATTCCATCAATACTAATTGCGATATTAATGCCTAATATAACAATCGGAACCATCATGTAATAATCAATCCGTCCAATCAAACCTCTGGACACGGACATAATGGCTTGAATACTCCAACCACCTGAACATTATTAAAACGAAATTGTTTTACACTTAACAACGGATGCTTTTATGATGTTTTCAAGATGTGTATGATTAAAATAGCTGGTTTAATTTTGCCACAAATAAATAGGAATTTCCAAATATTATTGCCGATATGTAAAATAATTAAATCATGCCTAATATTAATTTATTTCGATAAAAGTTTTCTTCTAAACTTTAACCAGACTTAATTGTCGAATCAGAAATTCTAAGCTTCAACCATACAATTAAAATTCAATTAAATTCTAAAACAAACGCCAGTCTAAACAGAATATTTAAGTGCAACCTTTACAAAAGTAATTGGAACCTAAACTAGATAATAAAGACTGAAAGGTTATTTTACGTTACCCTATAATTAGATTCCAATAAGATCCTTTAGCTAAAGGGGACTATGCTATTTAAATGTATTTGGATTAGCTGGATTTATTACTTGAATAGTATTTTCTTACTTACTATCTCTTCACTACTATCTAAATTCAATAATGTTGTAGAGCTGCTTGAATTTTACCACTGTAAAAATACAGATAAACATAAGAAAGTAAAAAAAATGAATGACTTTAATTTTTTAATCATCCATTGTTGTCCCAATCGGATAAAAATAAACTTTGTAAACAACGGGACAAAAAATAAACAATAAAAAACCTGCGGAAGCCCTACAAACCTCCTTGAACTCGTACAAAGGTGAACATTTAAGAAAGAAATAAAAAGAATATCATGATAACGGTAACTTTTGAGACACACTATGACCAAGTTCAAAAACGTCGAAAAGCGGGACGGGAGCGGGAGTACAAGGTATTGGTGAACAGAATTTTTTTATATAATTTGCATGAGTATTGAAAATGTTACCAGATTTGTTAAAATCATACCGACAAATAGAGTGCAGCTAACAAATTGAAGTGTTAATGGTTTTGCCAAAATCCAAACGCGGAAAATTGATACAGAACTATGTCAAATTAAAGGTAGTCGAGGCACGCCCGACTGGAAATCATTGTGTGAATTCAGGAGCTCAATCACAACATATATCCGGGATAATTTAGGGATGGTTTCGATATACGCATTCAACTGATACTAATGAATTGATCTCTCGAATGTGAATGAAGAATTGAAAGTTTCTGTTAACAAATAGAACAGAAATAAACTATTCATCCTTCGGCCACTTGGCATTTTCAGTGCCAGCGATTCTATGGATGAAAGGGAGCTAATTAAAAGTTTTCGTACAGCAATGCAATTGAACAATTAATGAAAAGCAAATTCGTCTTTCAACTTTTCTATTTTAATTTTAATAAATTATATGCTCTATATCTATATTGAGTTACTTATTTGTACTTTCATTGTGAAACATCAAAGGGTTGTTGGGTGAAATATTATTTAATTATATTTGGAGTTCTAAAAGGATCTGTTTTGGTTCTAATACTGACTATGAATATACCTTTTTTGATAAAATGAATTTATCAGTTCTCTACTAATATGTATATCAATATATTTATAAACACATAATTTCTTATGTGTTAATAAGATTATGTTTATATTGAGAATGGTAGAAGAAGTTAAATTTTACTTCGCAAGTTTTTCCAAGGTGATTCATGCGATCGAGTTTATTTGCGAAATTCTTTAACACTACATGATGTACATTATATATTATTATAATATACAAAATCTGATGATCACGATGTCCGACTTCGAAAGCGATGTCTATTTATACAACGGCACTCACCCGTTTTCAAACATTTTTTCTATTTGAGAAAACACCGAGTGAAGGGGAATGAATTGAAGAGTTGGAAATAATTGGATAAATAATATGATAGGATTTGTAAGATACATGAATTATAACTTGGATACTTTCCAACGCAACTGCAAAAAAGCGTACCTATAAAAATTTGAATTAAAAAAATACCTACCTATACACGCGAAGACACCGTCCAAATATTACATTACTTGGAATTTTTAGAGTGGTAGGACTACAGCTGCGTAAGATATTCTCTCGAAAATCGTACGCAGCATGAACTGGGCTGTAGTCCGTCCGGGGCGGTACCACTAACCCACGGGAAACCGGCGTAAAGCTTTCTTAGCGTTTCGCATAGGTGAGTGGGTCACACCGGATGCCCAATCCCCCCCCCCCTCCCCCTTTAAAACTATGGCAGCGGAATTTAAAGAACTATTACCCCAGGAGGGTACCAACACTGTCGGTGCTGGAGAATCCCTCCCTGAGCATCTTTGTTCAGGCTGCCCTGCGTATTCTGGGGAGGGCAAAATCCCGCTCGTTTCTCAAACCCGAGGCAACAAGAGCAAAAAGCTCAGCACATCCCCTTCCACGCACTGCGTGAATTTCTGCAACATTAGGGGCTTACACTCGAACATCAATGCCGTCCATTACCACCTTGAGACGGCGAAGCCGGCCTTGCTCTTCTTAACCGAAACGCAGATATCTTCCCCCTCCGACACATCTTATCTGAATTACCCAGGATTTACCCTGGAGCACAATTTTATTCCTCGCGCTGGTGTCTGCGCTTTCATTCGGAATGATATCTGCTTTCGACGCCTCGCTTGTCTTGAAGGTAGGGATCTATCCATCCTTTGGTTACGTGTGGACTGCGACGACCACCCTCGCGTCTATGCGTGCCTATACAGATCCCATAGCGGTAACGACGAAACCGACCGACTCATCGATCACATACAATTGACGGCTGACAATATGCTCAATCAGATTCCTTCAGCGGAAATCGTGGTCCTTGGTGACTTCAATGCGCACCATGTAGAATGGCTCAAGTCTCGCACAACAGACCACGCAGGGAAATCTGTTTACGACCTTGCTCTTGCCTATGGTCTTACCCAACTGGTAGCATCGCCCACGCGAATTCCCGATGTTGAGGACCATATGCCTTCCCTGTTGGACCTTCTGCTGACTTCCCATCCGGATGGCTATCAGGTCAATGTTGATGCCCCTTTAGGCTCCTCTGACCACTGCCTCGTACGGAGTGAAGTGCCAATCTTGCGCCTTTCACGGCTACTGAATAGTGGCCGCCGTCGCGTTTGGCACTACAAGTCAGCAGACTGGGACGAGATGCGCACCTTCTTTTCATCTTATCCCTGGGGCCGTGTTTGTTTCTCGGCAGAAGATCCTAGCATCTGTGCTGACTCTGTTGCTGATGTGATACTTCAGGGAATGGAATTGTTTATTCCAAACTCCGTTGTTCCCATCGGTGGCAAGTCCCAGCCCTGGTTTGGTCACTCTTGTAAAACGGCATCACGCCGAAAACAGGATTGTTACCAAGCCTGGGCCAATGCGCTTGTGTCTAGTGATCCAGACGCCCGTACTCTTAAGAGAGAACTAAACTCGGCCTCTAGGTCCTTCAAAAGAGCTATTGCAAGAGCTAAGTCTGAGCATATTGCAAAGCTTGGCGAGAAACTCGCCCGACTTCCTTCGGGAACACGAGCCTTTTGGGCACTCGCCAAAGCTGTGCAAGGAAACTTTTGTCGGCCGTCATTGCCATCTCTACGCATGGAGAATGACTTGTTGGCCCACACGGCGAAAGAGAAAGCTGATCTTCTTAGCTCCCTTTTCGCCGCTAACTCGACTTTGGATGACATGGGAAAATCACCACCTACCATCCCACGGTTTGAGGGCTCTATGCCGGACATCCGTTTCACCCAGAGCGCTGTGCGTAAAGCACTTTTCGCTCTAGACATCCACAAGTCGAGTGGTCCCGACGGTATTCCTCCTGTTGTGTTGAAGATGTGTGCACCTGAGTTGGCGCCGGTTCTCACGCGACTTTTCCAGCACTCCTATTCCACAGGCGTCGTCCCGAACACATGGAAGACAGCTTTAGTACATCCCATCCCGAAAAAAGGCGATCGCTCGGATCCGTCCAACTATCGACCCATAGCCATCACTTCCTTGCTCTCCAAGATAATGGAAACCATTATCAATCGCCAGGTGCTCAAATATCTGGAAGAGCGCCAGCTGATTAGTGACCGACAGTACGGTTTCCGTCGTGGCCGGTCAGCTGGCGATCTTCTTGTATATTTGACTCACCGCTGGGCGTCAGCGATTGAGAGCAAGGGGGAAGGCTTAGCCGTCAGCTTGGACATAGCGAAAGCTTTCGATCGGGTATGGCACAAAGCGCTTCTTGCGAAGCTTCCTTCCTATGGGCTTCCTGAGAAATTTTGCCAGTGGGTTGCCAGTTTTCTCACAGAGCGTAGCATGAGTGTCGTAGTCGACGGTTCATGCTCCGATCCTAAGCCTGTGAATGCTGGTGTCCCACAAGGCTGCGTTCTGTCTCCCACTCTGTTTCTTCTGCATATCAATGATATGCTGCTAGACGGCAGCATTCATTGCTATGCAGACGACAGTACTGGTGATACAATATACACCGGACACAGCAATATTTCTCAGGACCGCGTCATTGAGTGCCGGAACAACCTCGTGTCTTCAATAGAAACCTCCTTAGAAGAGGTATCTAACTGGGGCCGACGTAACTTAGTCCAATTCAACCCCAAGAAGACACAGGTCTGCGCGTTCACCGCAAAAAAGCTTCCCTTTGTCGTAACTCCTCGTTTTCAGGGTATTCCTCTCTCTGCCACAGCTAGCATCGGTATTCTTGGTCTCGAAATCTCGAGTAGCGTACAGTTCTCCTGTCATTTGGAAGGAAAGGCCAAATTGGCTTCACAGAAACTTGGTGTGCTCTGTCGAGCGGGGCAGTATTTCACGTCGCACCACCGCCTTATGCTTTATAAGGCGCAAGTTAGGCCGCACATGGAATACTGCTCCCACATCTGGGCCGGGGCACCTCAACAACACCTCCTTCCATTTGACCGTATTCAAAGGAGAGCAGTACGACTCGTTAACGAGCCAAGTCTTACCGATCGGCTTGATACTTTGGCGCTGCGAAGAGACGTCGCTTCACTGTGTGTTTTCTATCGCATCTACAATGGGGAGTGCTCTGAGGAGCTGTTTGGAACAATACCTGCCGCTGAGTTCCATCACCGTACTGCTCGCCACAAACTCAAATACCACCCACACCACCTTGACTCCTGGCGATCGACAACTGCGCGCTTCAAAAGAAGCTTCTTTCCGCGCACAACGAGTTTATGGAACGAACTTCCTCATGCGGTGTTTCCAAATGGTTACGACTTGGGGACCTTCAAGAAAAGAGCGTACTCCTACCTTAAAGGCCGGCAACGCACTAACAATGTCCCCGGCATTGCTGGTGCCTATGGGCGACGCAGTGCACTTAACATCAGGTGACGCGTCTGCTCTGTTGCCTCCTCTTATATAAAAAAAAAAAAAAAAAAAAAAAAAAAATTTGAAATTATAAAATTTCGTACATACTACCCACCGTACGATTTTTAATTAAATGCCAGACCAGATTCTTTAATCAACAGCTTGCAAATCTCCCTCAGACTCATTCCTATCGTTAAACTTTATGAAAACAGTTTAATAGCTAAAGTTGTTCGAAGGTTGAAAATTATCAAAAAGCGAGTCAAGTTCCTACGCGGGCATATTTGAGGCATGTTTGTTGATATCTATAGCTATGTAATATATGTACAGTTTCGGCGTCACCGCGTCTACAGTACGTGGAGCGTGTGTAACCTCTATACGTAGTCCCTAGAAAATAGGAGCGGCAAGTGTGTCAGAGGTTGTGCACTTTATTAACATAATTAATAGAAGTGGGTTCCGTACGGTTCCTTGGGAGCGGGATTTAGCGCGTTCCCTTGTAATATGGAGCGGATATTTTATGAGTCAGTGTGATACGAGTTTTGATTTATAAATGGAAAATACTTACATATCTTTTAACACGAATACTTATCTTTCTGTAAATACTACATATACCAAAAATCTGATTTGAAATTAAGACTATTATAGACTAGATATGAATAGATGACATAGAAAGTATAAACCCAAGCTACTCTATACTACTAAGAAGTGAATGTAAACAAACCGAGGTATTAATTTAAGAAAACTTTGCAAGTAAACGTCGCTATCGCCTTAGATGTAGATGGATGTGTTCCCGTCAAGGATATTTGAGATGTTGGTCATGCCACCTGCGACACGAGAAATTGCGTGGAAGGAGAAGGCATTAAGATACCTTCTATATAGATATTAGAATTTGCTACCTGGATCACAAATCATGGTATTGGTTGCAAATTTAATTTAACGTCTAATAACTAATCAACACAACTTAACATTTGTGTCATAAAATCTGGCAAGCACGAACATTATTTTCACCGTTTTATTTTAACGTTCAAATACTTAAGACAATACTAGATGTTTTATATTTTATACTATAACAAAACTCTTATGCAAGTTTAACAAGCCATCAAACCATAAGTATCTCCTAGACTGTACACTTGACACTTTTGCCAACAACAACTCTTCGCGGGCTAAATTAAGCTTGCACTTAGAGAAAGTACGTGTTAAGAAATTACGTACTAGAATCCACCATGGTCGGAGTCCTTTGCTCCCCTCGTCTAGTGTGAATATGACTTGGAGTGTCGTTTCATTAATTAGCCACACATTTGATCACCACTCTGAGGTAGGCGTGAAACTTGATCAGCCCAGTCCTTTATTGGAGTGCCTTTAGTGTCATTGAACGCGTGGTGTAGTTTGCGAAACGGATTTTTAAACCTGATAAAGGGGAGAATCACATTTCAACTGATAAAACCCCAAAGATTAAAATGAAGACACTCGTAACAAAAACAAACATAAATGAAGGTGAATAAACAGGAGATAAAAATGCAATCAGGAAGGACGAAATTTTATCAAGTTCAGAGTACAAAAATATAAAACGGGAAAATGTTTTGTATGAACTCAACGTTTAAAGAAATACTTAATCGCCGAATACATTAGTGACATACATTTGTATATTGTAGAGGTGTAATGTTCTTCGCCCACGTAATGATACCGTTTAATAATAATAGGCGGTTAACGATAGCTGAAAATAAGTTGTAGTAGTACTGAGTACAATATAATTAATAACAACTTGAATGAAGTTGTATAAAAATACTTACGAACTGATATTTAATGAATAAAACTTAGACTGAATTACTAAAATTCTAAAACCAGTCCCTATTTATAAATGTTATAGAATTGTGATCGTTG
Source organism: Colias eurytheme (assembly GCA_907164685.1). Classification (NCBI taxonomy): domain Eukaryota; kingdom Metazoa; phylum Arthropoda; class Insecta; order Lepidoptera; family Pieridae; genus Colias; species Colias eurytheme. The sequence goes on from CAJQZN010042962.1 coordinate 97,713, forward strand.
TAAGCGGAGAATTGCTTTATAAATACTGAAATATATAATTACATTCGCGGTTTAAATTAAGCCAAGGGTACGCAAGCCGGAAAGAGAACGCATATAGATTTGAATAGAAACCCCTGGGATTAATTCAATGTTACATTAGAGACCTTTAATGAATACATGTATAATGTGACAGTTATTAATATTCAAAACAAATCCTATATAAATGGGTCAAATAATTAACAATCTATATAGTGCGAATTTCCTACAGACCCCAATCCACGCTAAATCAATACAATTGTAATCCACTCGATGTTTGCGATTGATGCAATCCAACATTTTGATAACGTTGTATCAATTAACCCAGCAACAATAATACAGGGAATTTTTCACCTTATCATATTAGAGATAAGTTTGTTATTAGCGTGCCGAATTGCGGTCTGCTCCCTTTTCGTATCGATCCCGAAACGTTCCCTAAACCGAGAGGGGTTCGCAAAGGAGGTCAACAATCGATTTTCCGGATTCCACTGGACTTATTTGTCGCGCTGTCATTTGCACTACTCGCTTGCGGAACCAGTCATGCTTTCTTCGCGATACGACGAGATAAAAATCTTAGATAACTTCAGTTTCAGGTTAATAAATAAAAGATAATTTCGCAGTATTATTACAATGGCGGTTATAAAACTGATTACATTGGTATGTGTGAGAAATGATACTGATAATTTGTTACGGTTGAATATTGTGAGAAACGATGTTATTGAAAATAAACATAGCAGTAAACATGTGTCATACAAGGATAATCATAACACAGTGACGTCTAAAGTTAACGAAATGAATACGAAACTAACAATTATAATTTGCCTATTCAGTTTAATATGAAATATTGGATAATGTAGGTTCAATAAAAACCATTACATATTTGTGCATTTCAATAAATCGACTGTAATCCCTTTAAAATGTCCATTCCAATATTTAAAATTATTGACGTCATTTTAAGTATTTTAATCACAAATAAACTCAACACTCATATTGCCCTTATAACAGTATTTCACAGTGGTTATCACTGTGAAATACTGTTGCTGCAGATTGTTGAATCCAGATGGATTCTCAAAATTGAAATCCCAATATTATTGCAACATGAATTCGAAATTAATCAGCAAAATTGAGTATGGAATATGTTGGAAATATGCATCGGGAGTTTCGCAGGGATATGTATTTGGGTCAACATTTTAAAATCATGTCCGGACTCCGGAACTCGGCGAAGTGCAATTTTATTTATGTCATGTTTACGCACACATAATATATTTCTCAACTACATTCAGCACACAACTAAAGAATTAATTATTTTAATGGAACATATTGTTCTTAATTGTCGTTCTATTGTTTTCGTCACGTAGTATTATGTTACCATCATATTTTTATGGTATTTTGCTAACACACAACAAAAGGCACGCAGAATATTAGATATAACATAATAAACATCTCGACCAAGAACTGAAGCTCAGGTTCCGTTTGTTAGAATCCGTACATAACACAAAGCGTTGAAACATGCAGCCAGTTACGCGGCAATTAAACCGAGCAATAGACTCACTGTACCAATTTATAACGCAAATTAAAAATCCCAGTTTGAACCCGCATCTCCGAAGCCTGGATCCATTAATATGTTAATGTTCTCCCACCATTAGATATACGTATGCCTCTGTTGCTGGATCAAAGGGACCGTCAGCTATGTCATGTTACGTGGTGTAATCGGTAGGACACTTACTATTCGGATGCGTATGTACCCACTTAATTGCTTGTCCCTTTACGTTTGACAAATGTTGGGAATACCTATGATAATTATGGAGCCAGACAAAGGAGACATTACCACGCTTTAAACACAGGGATGCGGAGCCATGATCACAAGAGTCGCGTACGAAATTATAACTGAATTGCTAAACTAGAGCACATTGTGATAATGCATTGCGAATGTAATAATTGATTTAAAAGGATTCTTTTGAATTGATATTGAATAAAGATGATATTCAGATATTTATTGCATTCACTAAGAAAACTTAATTACAAAAAATACCGTAAGTATTAAAAAAAATTCAAAGTGTGCCGTTAATTTGTGTGTAATGGTAATAAGAATTAAAATGATAAACCACTATTTAAAAATCACGCTCTAAAATAGACGAACAATTAAAGAGAAAATCTATTGAGCTTTAAAATAGAAGCGACAATCTGAACGAATAATATAATCAGTCTGATTTATCTGAAGCTCTTTAAACGGTAAGTTGTCTCAACTGTCCCTACTGAACAAATTACTTCGAGCGAATGACGCTAGTTTTACTTTTAATACCATCTGTACGAATGAAGGAATATTTTATTGCTATTTGCAGAAATCTTATCAATTCATAGCTGTTTGATTAAACACGATCTCTAGAGAAATAATGTTAAATCCACTTGGTATTGAGAAAGATCTTTAAAGATTCAATGCAGACACGTTTTAGTTGGCTCTGGCTAATCGCAGGATTTAAGAGGAATTTAATCTGTAACCATTTTAAATATTAGAGACGTAAAAGAATTTCTCGCTTCATTTTAAATGGACTGATTTTTATCAACATCTGTAAGGACTTGGGATTTGTAAGGACTAAATGAAAATAAATGTGAAATCGTGTTTCTAGATTTGTCGACAAATTATTATGATTTCTCTGAAGGCGAAAAAGTAAATATTTCGTGAAACATACAAGTAATGATTAAGAAAACTTTGCATTTAACCCGGTTGACACTGAATAAAGTACCATAATATTAAAATATGCTTATATTACGAGTTTATTTAAAAATTCATACATTTTACTTGGCTGTGATATTATATACATTACCACAGCCTTTTAGCATAATGCATTTCCTGCGCTACGGTAATGATATTGTACTCTATAAAATATTATACACATTTACCCTCCGTAATCATTTGTTTTCAAATACTTGAAGTAGAGAACCAAATACAGTGAAGTTAAGTACAGTAAGCGTTATACACCATGACTTGAGAGAAAATAATGTTGTGTTTGTAATATATTTTGCTTTCTACATTTATATAACTTGTAAAATCAACCGATTAAAGATTAATGTAATTTTTTTGAAATGCTAGTTTATAAAAGCTCTTGATCACATATTTATGAATATTGAAAACTTAAAATATTCACAAGCTTTTAATTAAAAAACAATAGAACGTGATTAACACGGCTGATATCATCGCACAAACCTCTTCAATATGCCAGCAATTACATCTACATGTACGGCCAACTAAATTCAGTATTGTGGATATGCACGTACCTGAATCAAAAGCAATTGCTAAGCCACAAATTCACTACCAAATTACTAAATAGCCTTTGATTAAATTATGTATCTATTAAATGTTCTTACACTTTTAGAGTTGTATTAAATACATTTGAATCAAAACCACTTTGAAACAATACGATTTCGTTTCAATTTATTTAAATGAAACATGACTCTATTTAATTGAACTTCTACTAACCACCTTTTTCCATTATCATGATAAGTTTCGACATCAACATTTCATAAAACTTTAAACCTATTTCCATTTCTATCTGATAAAGTATGTTAAGTCTCAGCTCAATTGAGCACAGCAAAGTGGGTCAAATTTAACTTGCTAGATTTGATTATCCACAAACATTCACCGGGACAGATGGAGGAACTACGCTTGAAAATACTTTAATAAACCTGGCACATCAAGAGGGACTTTAAGCCTAAATTCAAAAGACTCAAACTGAAACATCTCTTTAGTGCTTTCATTTTTTTTTTAAAAAAGATGAATAAAACCCTGAACCAACTTACTCGAATCGTTAAGTTCAGATTTTTCCTCGGAATATTCTCTATTTACAACGTTATTGGGCAGTTGTGTCGGCTCTAATCTTATTAATGCCGGAGCCGGGATTTTCGCCGGGACGTTGGATATTTTACAGGTGCAAATGCCACATTTCTGGTTCCAAACGGGCGAGAGGAATTATAAACATTTCTAGACATTTTCACCAAATTATCGTGTAGACGCGGTGTTTGTACAAACACAGGCAGACGAAGCTATTTTTATATGAAACTGCATCAGACTTTTTCAATATTGTCACTATACGTATTACTCAAAAATATCATAATAAAGTAAAGAAACATTTTATTTCATAAGTCTTGCAATTAGTCTCTGTGCGTAGTGATTATTAACGTAGCCACACATCTAACCCACATTAAACAGTTCTAGTTGAAACTCAATATCTTCTCGGTCACATTGCACCATTGATAAATCCCAACTATTTATTTCCGATGTTTTTACAAGGCTCCCGAGAATCAATAGATCCCCGCAATTCTAAAGTAGCATTTGTCCGGAAAAAGAATATCCCCAACAATTGCTACACACGTTACCCTTGTTTCGTCCGGGAATAAATTCCAAAACTGAAGCAAATTTTTAAAACTACCGTCCTCGCAACAGAATTCACAAATACCTGAAAAAGTGCAAATTTTTCGGAATTCGGCCGACCTTTTCTCGCATAGAATTCTTTTGTACCACAAACAATGAAGCGAGCCAGTCGCTGCAGTTTTCTAAACAGCATCAGTTATTACGGTGATTGCAATATTCTATAGATCATAGAATAGATTAGACAAGGGAATTCTCTTTAATCTTCGTATCTCTATGGAGACCGACGATGCTTATAAATATTATTCTTTTCTGAGAAATTGTAGGTAATTCTTTCTACAGTAAAATTTAACTTTAAACGAGATTAATAGCTTATCTAGCCTGTTTAAATAATGTAATACACCTTTACTTACACATGAAGGGAATACGGTTAAACGTCACGTTTCTGGGACGAACGTTGGAAAATGTCATATCGATTAAGGAGGTTTTGGGCCCTCTGGGACACATACAGTACGCTACCCTTATAGGACACGAGAATACTTGAAATGGGGACATAAATATATGATACCGAAGCGAGTCCTTCCTGTTATAAACAACTACAGCATGTATCAAGGTGAGGATGGGGATGATGTATCAGCTGTGATCAAGGTGAGGAAAAATTCAATTCTATCATTAGAAGCAAATTCAATATGATTTTTGTGTCTAAGATCTTAGGCGAGTGGATAGTGACAGGCTACATCAAGCCGAAAAAGAAACAAACGCTTTCGCAATTATAACATAAGGATTTTCCTCCAAAACATTATCCCTAGTAAACGTGGGTGCCGAAAAATGTCACACTCAGAGAGTGGTAAGCCTAATTTATAGTTGACATTTCATGCGCTCAATTGAAATGATAAGAGGGAGTGAAGGTCGATGACGTCATCGGGATCCCGATGTACAGAGTTAACCTGAGATCTATTGTTTACGAAATTGACGTTAGACCCTAGAATAAAGGTGTGCATATATGATCTGATATAATATAGCTTATAGGGAAGTTAGTGATAGATTTTACGTGTGCAGTAAATTGACCATATTGATTCGATGTATGAACAGATATTGCTTGTATGAATGTTGGTGTCTGTAGGATTTAATCATTTAACGTGAGCAATTAGAAGATGTTTTAAATGAAACTGATCAAATGTATTGATAATAATAATTTTGTAATTGTAGTGATATATTACATTGGTAATAAACCAGTTGCCCTTAATATTCTTATTTATTATCAGAAAAATCTGCCTTTAAAAACTTGGCTACTATCAATAAATTTTTAAACATAAAAAGAACTTTAAATTGCTCCTTAAAACTTTTGACTTGTATCTGTTCACACTGCACATTCTCCAAACCGAACTGTACTTGCAGTCATAAAATATTCTCAACTCATACACTTGAAAACTTAGAATATGAAAATCACACTTCAGCACCCATTTTGATGCACTTCGTGTTAAATCGTGTTTCCTTTATATTACGAAACGCTTCAACTAAATTTAAATTAAATTGTTCCATTATAATTGTTTTAGCTGTGACCTATTTATCTCAGCATTCATCTTATAATAGCTAACCCAATATCCATCACTTAGCAATCTATTGGGAACGCATTGTTTTAAATTTAGGCGCCATTTTACAATTCCGAAAATTTCTTGCTGTCAATTTTTTTACTTTGCATCTGAACAATTTTTTTTAATAATTGTACTTTTTTGTACAAATAACATTAATGTGAGATTATATAATAACTCACTACATAGTATAAAACAAAGTCGCTTTCTCTGTCCCTATGTCCCTTTGTATGCTTAAATCTTTAAAACTACGCAACGGATTTTGATGCGTTTTTTTTAATAGATAGAGTGAGGTGATTTAAGAGGAAGGTTTTAGTATATAATTTATTAGTTTTTAAACCAAGCGGGCGAAGCCGCGGGCGGCAAGCTAGTATAATATAAAAATTGTAGGTATCTGTAGGTTGGATTGTTCGTAATAATTGAACTTATTTGTAAAAATTAAATTGATGTGAGATTTTGTAATAACGAAATAGAAGTTGTTTATAATATGGAAGTTTAAAAAATAAACATAATATTATCTATTAGTCAAATTGATTGCGATCGTAAAGGACATCCTAACTAAATATATTACGTATAATCGATACTTATATTATGTCATGGCATGAGTTCATCAACCTTTAAACATTATGCATTATTTTTTAATTCAACTCAAACTTTGTAAAAATTTGTTTTACCCATATTTTTATACCTAGTCAGATACTTTATTGTATTTTATTAAATGAAATTTCACCAAGTATCCATATAAATCATTAAAAAACCTGACAATTCGGACGTTGCCTTAAAAATTTCGACAGATATGACTCATCGAATTATTAAACTGTTCAACTTAGTTGTACGTGGGACGCGCATGCCATCTCTTTTTCTCCGACGTAAAAGAAAGAGCTAACCATACCGAAAATGCCGACCGGTTGTAGATACCGCGAGGAGCGAATCATTTTTATTTTTAGTTATAATTTCCTATGTTAATCTTGTAAGGCCTCTATCAAACACGAATACTATTTAAAGATTTATTCCCGTTGCATTTCTAAAGCGTACCTACGCACTTTATAATCCTTGGACAGTTGGCGAAATAACAAAGTGAAAAGATTAAAAAGTCAATACAAAAAGACGCCAGATAATTAGTAAATGCGTATGAAAATTTAACAACAGATTTGTTTATTTACTGGTAACATTTTACTTTATTTTCGCGAGAATTTGAAAAAAACTTCACAGGAGATTAAGAGCGAGCTTTATTCAATTTGTAATTTAACCCAACGCGAGGGTAAATACTAAATACTTTTCACTTTGCGGTCTGCTCGTGAAATCTTTAATATCTAAGTTATTCCTATTTTCCTCTTATTCTTATTACAGATTATGAACCAACAACTGGTTAAGTAAAATGGTTGAAATGAAATTGTTGGAACAACTTATAATCCAGGTAGAAATTACATACTAACTATATAAATCTGTATTTTATTTTTTAATTAATTAATTATCATATTAACAATATTATATACTGAACGTTTTCATTTGTTTCATTTTATTCTATTTTGTATCCTAGTATCGATTTATTTTTATTCCACAATCCACATTCTCTTTAAAGCTAAAGATCTTTATTCCAAGTACGAGTGCTTTCCTACATCCAAACAAACATACAAACAACAATACTTTCTTATCAAACCGGCCTTATTAGCTAAAATTCAGCAGATAACGACCACCGCGCAACAGCAGCGCGACAGGTTCGCGACTGGTCGCAAAACGTCAAAAAAATTCGTATTATGTAAGCTGTTGCGTCGCTGTCGCACAACATCTGCTTTCTTCGACCGATGCACTTGATTTTGTATGGAAAGCAGCGCCACTCACAATCAAGTGGCAACTGTTGGTACTACGTATGTTTATAAAAAAGCACAGACACTCGTAGTTCTCCCTCTAACATTTATTAATTAATAAACATGTTCGTGTCATTGTTTATAAAACCGTATAATAAGATATTATTAATGTATGCGACGACAAAATTTAATACCTCCTTATTGGTACAATGCTACAATTATGTTAGAAAACTTGTCGAAAATGTTAACCTAAAACATTTTGCACACTTACCGCAATATATTTTAATAATATTTATAAATATTTGATGATCTTAGTTAACAATCAATAAAAAACACTATATTTGTGAGTAATTTGGCGTTTTTATACACTTTAGTGATAATAACACAAGCAGCAACTAGTCAACAACAAGCATTAGACCTGTCGCATATTTAACAGATGAATTGCTAAGTTGTTGCTGTCGTGTTGCTGTCACAAGTCATAGATAATACCGTTTGCAAAGCAACCTTTGACTTTACATTAGCGACAACTGCATTTTTAGTTTTTCAGTTGCTCGACAGAGGCAGCAGTGTTGACGGCAGATTGTCTGCTTGTTGTCTGCTTTTACGTAATAAGAAATAGACGATTGACAACAGCTATTGTGCAATTTTTGGTTGTTGCTGATCGTCTGCACGATCCGTAATAAGGCAGCCGGACGACATTGTCACGACTAGCAATGCATTAGACTCGGTTGAACTTCGGTCCCTAAATTTTTGTTACCCGTGTGATTTATAGGGATTTAAGGGAACAACTTTATGAGTTTTTTTAAGCACCATCGTCGCATTAATGTAAAGGTTCGATACATCGCGACGTTTTAGCCGTAGACAACGAACAATCTAGAAGATTCTTCTGAATCACTACATAGTAGTTATAAAACAAAGTCGCTCTCTCTGTGCCTATGTCCCTACTCCCTATGTATGCTTAAATCTTTAAAACTAGACAACTGATTCTGATGCGGTTTTTTTAATAGATAGAGTGATTAATGAAAAAGGTTTTAGTTTATAATTAATTAGTAGGTTTTAGACAAAGCGGGCGAAGCCGCAAGCGGAAAGCTAGTTACTAATATAACCGTCGAAAGGTTCGATACATCGCGACGTTTTAACCATAAACAACGAACAATCTAGAAGATTCTTCTGAATTGCTATATTTTAATAATTACTAATATAATAAATTTATTAAAGGAAATTATAGTATTGTTATTCTTCACCAATCCTTGATAAGTGTACGCACCAACCTTGTATTAAATCTTACCCTGTATATAGATACTTATACAGTATACTCGTAATAAAAACACTAGCAAAGTAAATATATTCCACATTAATGATAACAGGTGAACCTTATCACTTGTATGTTTATTAATTTAATAGATAATATATTTAAATGAGCATGAATGTAACGTGTCAAAGTTTACAGACGATACTTCAATTAAATTTATCTTCTGTATGTTATCTTTAATTAATTAAGGTATCAATAACAACATTTGATTTTCTCCATGATATATATTTAAAGAAAGGTTAGTCATTTGTGCCGTCACTTATTTAAAAATTCTTCATAATATTGGTAAGCAATATTATTTTAAAAAAAGCCCAACTATTATTAAATGTTAACATCCTCCTGTCAAAACTATGTTACATCGTATTAAACCGAAAAACAGGTGTCCGTTTTTTTATAAACTTGTTCGTTTTGTATCAGACACAAATAGTAGAAACTAAGTAGATAGTACAAATCAACGAAACGAATGCATTAGCCCAAAACTAAGATGTAAATATAGCAACACTACAAAGTTCGTACGGTCATTTAAAAAAAAAGTTACAATTTCAAAATTAGAACGTAAACCGTAGTAAGGCAGTATTTTTGCGCTTTTAGTCAATGATACACTGGCTAGCAAAAAAAAAACAAAATTAAAAAAGAAGCTTCGAACGTTGCCGCCTTTTTCGTCTGTCAGCTAGTCGCTCGCGCCTCAACGGCCGCGGCGTGCGTTGTGCGTTGCGCAACATTTTTCTATGAGACGCAAGTTCAAGGTTAACCAGTTGTTTTGGGGTGAAATGCTATACGAAGCTTGTACGAGTCAACACACGATACTGATGTAACATCTATACAACTAATAAAATTGTCCGTTTCAAAATAACGGCCATTTACTTTTTGTAAGTACCAAATACTTTTTTTTCATAGTTAACGACTAATCATTGTCCTCGAAACGAAAAACTAGTTACAACAAAATAAACAAAACAATAGAATAACCATTGAGTTACTATATGAGAATAACACGTTCCGTTGCACCGTTCGCGTTCAAGTAAATTCGTATAGACCGCAACCACTGAGATAGATTTCTATATAAATGTGCCATAAAATAAAACTATTTCTATATCACAGAGCAGACGTGTCACCTGATAGTCTCCGACGCGCTAGTTTCCACTACAATTATTAGTAAAATAATAATCTTTTTCATTTTAAACTGCAATGAAGTTTTCTTTGAGAAAAACCTTCGTTGCTGCTATAAAATATAAAGAATTTACTTTACAATTTATTTCTAAATGTTAGTTTGTTTGACACTATTATAATGCACAAGATACCACAGAACAAACAAAAACATACTATTTTTCACTATCAATATATGTATCCCGACGAATAATTTTTAAAGTATGAAAAATTAAGACAAAGATTTTTGATTTCGATGTTGTAAACAAAGAATTTTATTAACAATGAATTGATTTATGAATTGCGTAGTAATGAAAATTAAAGTACATTTTAACAATAAGAATACAGAATGCAAAAACTGTGTGATTTTCCACATTTTAGCAAATTTCTTGCTATATTCGCTTCGTCATCGGTCACGTAGGTCATGCTTAGTTTTTGTAAGAATTTAGTCTGTAATCGCAAAGCACTAAATTTTAAAACCTTTGAAATCAATTATAAAATTGGTACACGAGAAAGAACGACCTTAATAATCTAAAACATTTCAGAGAATTCAATGACCTAATAAAATTGTATTATAAATCTAATTCAAATCGTAAATAGAAAGTGCAATAACAAATTATACGTGCTTCTTAAATGTATGACTATATGATTACCTTAAGGATTACCTTCAATCATCACTTTAATTATACTTCGGGATCAAGAATTTTCCCTTTATTTTTCCCCAACCACAAAACTACGGTACCCAGCAAATGTTATAAACACATTTAAAAACTTCGCTTTTATGTGCTTTTATCACCGCGCACCACACATTTTGAAATAACGCGAACTGTCAAAAAGCAAAAATGACATCCATCACAACAAAAGTTGCAAAACACGAAACAGAGGTGAAAATTACGAGTTCATTTACAAAATAATAATTTTATCCGCTATTTTTGATGGGGAACGGCGTGACAATTTTATTAATTTCGCGTTAATCGAATCACGGGTGCAACTAACGGGAATGAATATCCTGGCGATATTCTGACAGGTCGTTTTTTAATCGATTAGCCGTATTCGATTAAATCGATATGTCCCGGCGTATAGTATCGATTCGGGGGGACGGAAATTGCTTGTTCCGATCGTGTTCGTACTGCGTGTTCGGGACGCAGGAGAAGCATAGGGAGATTCGTCTGCGCGTGGTAGATCGGGTCGTGGACAACTGGCACCGTTACAAGGACTTCATAATCGGGGACAGGTCGTACGGGTGTTGCATTAAGGACCCGAAGGACTACCGGAACTTGATGGCGAGGGACGGGGAGTACGCCGGCCACGTGGAGCTGCACTGCGTGAGCGAACTGTACCCAGAGTTCACGTTCGTGGTGCACAGAGACGCGTGCCTCAAAACCATAGAGTACGGCCATGGACAGATCGTAAAACATCTGCTATTTTCGGGATATTTGGACGCGGGGCATTACAGCGTGCTGGAGTATTACTGATTTTACAAATGTTTTTGTTGTATATGTGTTTTTTATATTTTAATGTATTCAGATACTAATTGTTTTATTAATTTTATTAATGCCCTCTCTCCAACGATAAAGTGATTCAGATCGCAATTCATATAATAAATTGAAAGCAAACAGAAAAATTAAGGATTAATTTTCAATTGATACAGATTACATCGATTTCGTATCGAGTGTTTATTCGAATTAATATCTATGACAACCTAGTTAAAAAGTACAATGTTGACGTCAAAGAGGTCGCAATCAATTCAAATGATATAATACCTCTATGGGATAATAGTTACTAATACTAATTATTCTAAGATCACAGTCAGATACTATATTTATTAGAAAATAAGATATAAGCTTCTTGATTAGATTAGAAATATGCAATCTTTCTTATAAAATTATGACACCAATATTGATCTTTTGTATGTTTATACAATATATCTCCTTATGATTATTTCGTACATTTTCTACTACTTTTTACGGTCTAAACTTTTAAACTATTTACTCTCTCATAACAATTTTTAAACAAACTTGAAACAACATGTCTTTCGCAAATCGCACACACCCACGGTCACAAGACCGTCACAGCAAATATTGACTAATGCCCTTATCAATTAAGGTGTAATCGACGAGCCCCGATGACCCTCTTAACTGCATCTCTTTAATTCAATGTACCCGTATTTGAATCTGTCATTAAATTATATAAGCTATAACTCATATAGCAATTGGAATAAAAACGCTGTAGAAATAATTATGTCTTTTTGGGTATTTCATAAATTTACTTTATTAAGCAAATAGATTTGAAGAATTTTTTCATCAATTTTTTCATCCTATCCCAAAGTCTACATAAAACCAGATAAGACAAATTCTTAATATTTTATAAGAATATTTTAATAAGTAGATTATTAAATTTGCTCTGTGATGCTGAAGACTAAAGTTTCGGTCATGTTCATTTATTTATTCAATTAGACTTCTTTTTAGAAGCTCTTTTAAAACGTCATGACATAGTTTTACCAATTACCACCAATCCCCTCTCCTTTATAATTCTTATTGTTATTTTATATCTTTATCCTTACAATTATCATCACAAAGTTTGTAAAAACATTAAATTATATAATTTAAGGTTTTTAAGTTTGTAAAAACATTAAATTATATAATTTAAGGTTTTTACAAACCTAGGAATATTGCATTCCGAATAAATACATTCATTTTCACAAAATTTCAACAATGGACGCAATCCCATGTTTCTATCAATAATATTTTAACAATAACAAATTTTGCAGAATAACACGCACGCATATAAATAATTTGCACAGAAGATTTAAATAATAATTACTCAAATACATTTCTATTTCAATACTCTTTAATTAAATATTCGCATCACAAAATTGACAAAGCATATTTGAACAAACAAATGTAATATAGCAATAAACAAAATATTGTTTTGTTGTATGCAAATGTATTTTAACAAATCTATACTAATATTATAAAGCTGAAGAGTTCGTTTGTTTGAACGCGCTAATCTCAGGAACTACTGATTTGAAAAATTCTTTCGTTGTTAGATAGCCCATTTACCGAGGAAGGTTACAGGCATATCATCACACTAAGACCAACAGGAGAGGTAGCTGTGCAGGTAAAACTGCGGAGCACAGCTAGTCAATCTATACCTTAGTATAACATGGCATTCGTTTTGTAGGTTCAAAAGTTTCAAATAATTTGTGAGCAAAGCATTGAAAAATAATATCTTTTGTGTGCATTTTTCATAGAATGTGTTGCAGTTTTTTCTTCTGTTTCGAATTTATCAGAAAAAACACGATATCTCCGATGATCGTAGAAACATGAAATCAACATTTTTACTTGAAAATCTAGAAAAGTTCTCGCACTTTGAAATATTTTTTAATGATATTGGCATCGACTCGTGGCATTGGATATACAGATTCATAGGAGATTTTTAATTTTGTCAGTAGATGAAAAATATAAGTACCCTAAAATTATAAAATGTATATTATGGTGTAGGTATACCAAAATAAATTAATATATAGTAGGCAAAATCTTTTTAAATCTTAAATTTCTATTCAAAATAATATTTTTGTTGAAATATACTAAATGTTAAATTATAAAACTTTCTTTAAAAGTATTACGGAATTCAACCTACAGGCTACAAGAACCTATTAAACTTTCATAACAATCTGATAGAAAAAGAAAAATTAATATTTAAGTAGGTATGAACGCGGTTACAACAGCTGAGCATAAAACCTCATTTGTTATTTTAAATTTAACACTTTCCAAAAACTGCACTTGACAAATAATTTCAGGTGAAGCCAAAAATATCGCCCGCAAACCATAATCTCCAACGTATTAAACATTTCCATGTAAATCATTTTGCATTTGAAATAAACAACGCTTTTGCATATAAATAACTCATTTAAAAACTTGTTTTATCAGAAATCAAAGATAGGTATCAGTGTAAAAGTTGCTAAAAATGTTGAAAAAATGCGTGATGGACTTAGCCAGACTAAGACCTGAGAAATAAAGTTTCTTAGTAGAAAAAAAAAGAATTAGTAACATGATAATTAGCGGGTTGCTATTGAAAGACAAGGCATTGAAAAGAAAGATATCTTCGCAACGGCCTTTGTTTAAGAATAATTCCACGATCTTAAGATCGCTGACAGCTTGCTGAAAGTAATAGTTGTGACGCAATTTTTCGTACAAATAATATATACTACCTTATATACTACATAGGTACTACTTTTAACTACCTACTACTAACAGCTTATGTATTTTTAATGAACTAATTATGAAACCACATTTGTTTGTACACATTATTTAACCCATTGAGCCCCAAGCGGCCCGATCGGTCCCAGACACAATAGATTTTCTATTGTGTCTGTGGTTCCGAGGCCTGAGTTAATAAAAGACAAATGTGGATTCTTTGACGTTTTCCTTTCACAATAAAAATTAAAAAAAACCTATTTTATACGATGATGCATAAATCGGCGCCATATTTACTTTTACCACACTTGTGAATGAATCATATAAGATACATAGTACCTAAATTGAAGTGATTCATTGTGACTATATCGTAATAAATTGGCTTTGGATTTTTTATTGTATAGGAATTTGTATTATTTAACATGTTTGTTTAATTAATGATTGACACATCTCATCTAGTTACGCTAATTTCGATTGCCTCGATCACTTATAAGAGATAACACCGAGCCAGCTGCTATTGTTTATTTGTTACATATCAGCCCAAAATATAATAATTACTAATTCATTTAATCATTTCCATTTGAAACAAAGAAAACTAGGTCGATACTAGATCGATGGTAAAGCATTTAAAAACTATATTCAATAATTGTTTACGATGTTAAATTGGGTTTTTGTGTCAATTGTTTATTTTAATTAGAACTCGATTTATTTCCAAGTGCTTCGTTAATTTTGCAAACGTTTGACTTTGATCGATCGTTGCAAATTTTAACAACATAGACTATGTGTATTTTATAAGAGTACTAGCGGTCCGCCCCGGCTTCGCCCGTGGTACATATTTACGTTTTCTCTACAAAATTGAAGTACACGCGTAAATTTTTAATTTTTATGAACAAAAAATACTCAATTTCAATTATTTTTAAGACTTAGGTATATTTTTCATAAACTATAGAACACTTCACTATTTGAACCAATTAATATCTTCTAATTAAAGGAAAATAAATTGAACAAAGAAAAAACTTAATTAATTAACACTCGAATTCTTCGAACAATATAATTAGTTGTTTATTAACACCTTTATTTTCCAGACTAGTTAATCCAGCCTAATTGATAGCTATTGCGATAAAATCCTGTGATTAAAGTTATTTTTCTTTCTTTGAGAAAAATAATGTTCAATCTCTTTATACTTTACTGGCATTCCACCCGCGGCTTCGCCCGCGTTTTCAAAGAAATGCTCCCATAGTTCCCGTTCCCGTGTGATTTCCGGGATAAAACCTAGACTTTTCTACAATATATATTTTTACTCTAATTGGCATCCGTGCTACAGCTAATTTCAGCTTAAGTGTGTCTAGATTTCCGCCATCGGCTTCGACCGCGTTTTCAAAGAAAAGCCCGCATATGTATTAATCCAAGTTACCCTCTATATGTGTGCTAAATTTCATTGCAATCGGTTTATTGGTATTTGCATTAAAGAGTAACAAACATACATACACATACATCCACCCTCACAAACTTTATTAGTAGGAAGTAGGATAGGATAGGATTGCATCCTTCGATATTAAATATGGAAAAATATGAGCAAGATAAGCCAATTAATTTCGCGTAACTACGCTTTAACAAGCTTCTGTGTATTGAAAATAAGAAGCTAGTAAACATCGTTCATGGCACATTATTAAAATGCTAAAGATCATCATATTGTGATATTATATTTTAGCTGGGATGCGAAAATAATTCTTCTGCTAGAAATTATAGACCTTTTATAAACGTAATAGAGTTTAAAAGGCACTTTCTGTTTAATTTTGAGATTTAAGACTTTTTAAAGGTCTCGGGATAAGTTCAGTTTAAATTATCTGTCAGTCAAACTTTAGAAACAAAAGAAGGGAAGTTAAAGTATAGGGTATACAGGGTCATTATCAATTGCATAATTTTCATAGTATACATATATGTATATTCGTTGGTAATGATTCTGATTTTTGATCCAACCTTTCCCATAATAACTTCTATCAAAAAAAACTACATCGACTACAGAAAACAAATAATTTGGAAAATCCAAAAGTGCACGCCTTATAATTTTTTTTAATAAATATTTATTAATTATTATTTTTGTTTATTTAATAACAATTAAACCACATCGAATCAGACCCTGAAAAATGAAAGGGTTCTATTCCTGAGCATACTCAAGCGTAAGAGAAAAAAAAAGACTCGATTAGTAAAGTATTTCGGTCGCTATCGTGTTAACAAGAAAAAGGATCCGCACATACAGACACACGGACGTCCAAGACAGAACTTTTTTAAACTGTTTTTTAACTAGTTTAAATAACAAAAATGACATCAAAAATATCATGAACGTTAAAAAAAGTGTTTTTTCTTAATATGTGTGTGTATGTATTATCTTACAAGTGCAATGTATGATACATAAAGACATTTTAAGTTTGAAAAATCAGATGTTTTGCGCGAAGTGACAGTAGTACCCACCTCAACGCTTCGCTTATGAGGCGTGCAATATACGAACTATGTAGGTTAATGGTCAAATTCGACCTATCCTAACTGCTCTCTCATGCGTTATGGCCGTATCGCTATTCACCAAATTAGCATTGTCATACAAAAACAACAATATGCGTTATCGCAGTAGGTACTTACATAACAAAAACAGTCTATGTAGAAAAAGATGTAGGTAGTTATATTTATTATATTTTATACTAATGTTATAAAGCTGAATAGTTTGTTTATTAAAGAGCGTTAATCTCAAGAATTACTGGATCGATTTAAAAATATTTTTATGTTAGATAGTACTTTTATTGAAAAATTCGTTAGGTTAATAAATATCATCCTGCGATCAATACAATCGGAGCATCTACAAAAACCCTTACAAAATACAATACTTTGGACGATGCGCTACATAAACAGTTTTAATCCGTTTATACGCATATAGGTAAAACAAACCGCAAGTATATTATATCTGTGACCTTAGCGCCTCGGAAGTCACCGTCATCGTCAGATGAGTCAACTACAGCATAACTTAATCTGACTCAGCTACATCACTATACCATAGTATAATTTGTATGTCACTATGCTCTCGTGCGCCGTGCGCGTAAATTGCATATTTTTTAAAACAACCGACGCGTAAGGCCGCCTCGTTTAGTCGTTTTCGATTTTATTCTCGAGACATGGAGGGAGATTTTGTGTCGCAGTTTAAGATGTTATTTTTAATGAAAAAGACATGGCTATTTTTAAATCGTAAATTAAAATCATTTAACAAAATTTTATAATAACTGTGAGGTAAATCGAAACATTAAACATAAAAATCTTATTTCAAATGATTCACTTGTTTGTCAGTAGAATTTCGGTCGATCTCATTATAGTCATGGTATTTTTAAAAACACCAAGATTTTGCCAATAATAAATACCAGATTATCTACATCGAGATAATATGTACTACTATCTACTATATAAAAATAAGTCGGGTTTTCCTTCCTGACGCTATAACTCCAGAACGCACGAACCGATTTCCACGGTTTTGCATTCGTTGGAAAGGTCTCGGGCTGCGTGAGGTTTATAGCAAAGAAAAGGTGTCTCTGCTGGCGAAACGGAGTTCGCCGGGATTGATAGTACCTTATAAAAATCAACCGACGTACGAATTGAATCGTCACGGATAAATACCTAAACAAAGCTCAACAATTATTGATGTAAATAATTAAACTCAACGGAAACGATAAGTATATTTATATTTCGATACTTGTCATTCACTCGGAAGTGCTTAACATTATTCCTGATAACGAGTTCTGTTAAAAACAATTGAATAAATTGCCATCTTATCTATTGCAATCATTCTATAGCGAATATTGACTCACTGTTTCCTTTCTGTGTTAAAAGACATTGATTTTAATTGTAGATATACTTTATGTTAAATATACCGAAGGATATCACTATTTTAAATGAGTGTGTAAAGTGACAATTCAATTGTAACTTCTTATTATAATTTTACGAATGGAATTTCCTTATAATAATGAATTAATATTAATAATTAATTTCCTTCCGTAATATTCAAAATGGCTATTATGTAGAATGTTTGAATGTTTGTCTTTTCACGAATTTGTTAATAAATTGCTGAATTCCTGAACCACGTGAAACTGAAACTACCTGCAACTATACGACATTGGGGCCTTCAAGAAAAGAGCTTATTTGTCCATAAAAGGCCGGCAAAGCACCTGCAACACTTCTAGTGTTGCAAGTGTTTATGGGCGGTGGTGACAACTTACCATCAGGTGGCCCACCTGCCCCTTTGCTTGCTCTGACATAAAAAAAAAACTATATTTACCGTTACTGAACAACAAATACACATATTAAACTATATTCCTATATTCTTCCAAGAAGGATATAAAAAGAATCCAACGTCAAATGCTACATTTATTGCCTTTCCGTCTTCTATACCAGAAGATCTGATTTTGATGGAGAGATAAGAATTTCGAGCGGAAATAACGTGTGCAACTCGATTTCATAACTTCATACAAGAATATGCAATAGGTAACTAAGACTACAGGGATATATTTAGAAATACTATTTTGATCTCGACGTTATCATTTTTGTTTTGAACACGCTTTTATTAGCTTCACCTGCATCATGCATGTTTGAGTAGGACATACAAATAAATGCGAAAGTTTGTGAGGATGGACGTATGTGTAGGTATGTGTATGTATGTTTCATACTCTTTCACGCAAAAACTACTGACCAGATTACAATGAAATTTATCACACATTGAGCTCCGCGGTTTCACCTGCTTGACTCTGCTCCTGTTGGTCTTAGCGTGATGATATATACACTATACTCTATAGCCTTGCTAGATAAATGGGCTAATAACACCGAAATATTTTTTTTCAAATCGGACCAGTTCCTGAGATTAGCACGTTCAAACAATCAAACTCTTCAGCTTTATAATATTAGTATAGATATAGCGGATAACTTGGATTAACACAAAGGCTACTTTTTATCCCGGAAATCACACGGGAACGGGAACTATGGGGTTTTTTCTATGAAAACGCCGCAGACGGAAATCTAGACACATAAAAGCTGAAATTAGCTGTAGCACGGATGCCAATTAGAGTAAAAATATAAATAATAGTATACAGGATGAACTCGCAGGCAATTCTTAACCGCGTACCTCGTTTATACACTGACTATATACATATACTGATAGCAGTGACTGCTCGTGCGACTGTCATTCACAATCAGGACACTTCCTTCAATTCCTTTAAATAGATTTGATGAACGTCTTTTCTGATTTCATTGGCCACGAATTGAAAAGTTTATGCGTTATATCATATTTGCTGTTTGTTTTTGTTATTGTTTGCAATTTGAATGTTTGTATTTGTGTTTAATAAATAACTAGGTATATTTCCATTTTTAAAGTTAAATCTGATAGGAAAACGAACGGACGAAAAGGAACATAATAAACAGCCGATTACATTTTACCACATACACCTCTGTTATAAAATTTATAAAGAACATAAAATAATTTTAGCTATCGAAGCACTTGTAAAAGTAATACAATTGGAATTATTCTTATCAGAACTTATTCGTACATAATTATGATATGTATTATGTATATAGGTTTCCAAACAAATATACAATTGTTTCAATTCTCTGTTATTTGTTAATAAGTAGGTAACTTTAACGAAATCTTCATCTTATATATAAAATTCTCGTGTCACAATGTTAGTCTGCATACTCCT